>OY987293.1:4347098-4651318 GCA_963920785.1 Sphagnum contortum | reverse complement strand
ATTAAAACAACTCTGATCATGGTCTACCAAAACAAGTTCCTACTCCCATACACAACTGGAAAGCACATGACAGTAGTAAAGATCAAGCTTTTATTAAGGCTTACACATTTTGGGCAGCTCCAGCTGCCTCGGGGGACAATCTTGAGGGGTGGATTGAGGCAGCTGAGATGATACACCCCTGTGCACGTATCACAGCATAATAAGTTTCCGCCAAGATGGCAGATACCGCAAAAGTCCTCACTCTACACCCACAAATCCAATTTTTCCCCTTGCATCAGCAGACAAGAAAAAGATCAATCTAATCATTCATTGTATCCAAAGCATGGCTACCAACTCCTTACTTTGACTTCCAACCTCCAAAATCTCAAACCTCATGTCGCACAAAACACAGCTAACAACAAATCAGTTACATGGGGGTGATGATGTTCAACCAGAGTGAGGCAGGAGGCTAAGAATCCTAAGATCCTACCTGTTCCATTTTGTGAACCTCAAGGAACTCTTCATCACCGTCACCTTCCTCATCAAACCAGTCATCTTGTTCTTGTTCTTCTTGTTCTTCTTCTTGTGCTCCATCCTCTTCCAAATAAGAAGGTTTTCTTTTTGTTCTCGCTCTCAATCGCTCTGCTAAGCTGTTAAACTCCTGCACAAAAAGGAACAAACACATGTGGCACTCTTATGCATTTTTCACCATCACGCTCATACCCTAAACCCTAGACCCTACACAGAACATGAGCTTAGTTAGATTAACATGTGCATAATTTGAATCTCCAGTAGCTTCTACAGATGTAACGCACAAGGACTCTTTCTCTCTCAGGTTTCAAAGAAAGAATCCTAAACAAATTCATGCAGATTGAACATTTCTCCAGAAATCACTTGCAGAAGTAGGCCAAAATGACCAAGCTCACATTGGCCCCAGCATTGTTGATCTCGTCATTGCCTTGCATCTCCTCACCTTCGTATGCCTCTTCACCTTCATTCTCAGATTCTTGAACAACATCATCATCTTCTGTTGCCATAGCTGTACAAACTAACTCTTCACCTCCCACTGACACAAAAGACAAAGTACCTTGTTGATCAGCAGCAGCAAGAAGGAACCCCCATAATCCAACAAATAGAAGAAACTATCTACATCAGAGAAAAATCCAGCACTCAGATTCCACTCCACAAACAGCATTAGCAACCCCAAGATCTAAAATTTCCCGAAAGGGGATAGGGTTTAAGAGCTACTAGGGTTTTGTTGGCAAGTGCTCTTGCTGAAAATTAGGTCAAAGATTATCTGGACACATACAAATCCCATCTCCAATTGAATTCCTCCTGTATGGTTCTAGGTTTTACTACCAGAACCACATTGGCAAGCTGGAAAGAAAAACCATTTAGATGGGTGCGTATTTGAATTCCTCCCAAAAACTTCTACCTTGCAACCAGAAAGCAGCATTGCTAAACCTTCAACAAAACTTGAGATATGGCACATGAGCAGAAGATTCCAAAAACTACAAGTTCAGCACACAAGAACCAAAACCAATTGTGCAGCAGAGAACTAGCAACAAATTGTGTTGCTAAAAATAATATGAGCACAACAGATGTTATATGCTCCTCATGTGATGTTAGACAAAACTAAAGCCTGTGATGTTCACAGGCAAGAATTGGGAAGTGGGTGACATTCCAGACTCTCTTAAGAACGCCGGATTTTCATATATCTCTCAAAGTGAGATACCTAGTGCAAAACTCAGTCATAGAAGTGAGATAGTGTGAAATCGCGGGTTTCCATTCACTAAACAAAACCATAAAGATTGTTCTTTGATTTTGTGAATTGGGGAGAATCCTAAAGATTGTTCTTTTTTTCCGGAGGTAGGCAAACATGGAGAGCATTTACCTTCAGGCATTGTTTGAAACCAACAGAAAAACTGAAAAAATTCACAACATCAAAGACTATCCAAGGATGAAAAAATTGGATTATCATACAAAACCTCAAAAAAAACAAACAAAACAAAACAAAACAGAATGGCATATTTTGAGGAGATCCAAACTCACAGATGCAAGCTAAGGAAAAAAAATTGAAGAAAAACAAAACTCTGAGTAAAAAACCAAGAAGACACAAACATACAAACAAACAACAAACCTGAGATAAGAAAACAAAAAACAGAGAGTTAATAATGGCTTAAGAAATACAACATACCTCAGGGCTTTGAAATTTATGTTGCCACCAACAACTACACCACCATGGGAAGTCTTCACAGCTGCTGGTAAGAGAAATTTCTCAACTTCCTGCCAGGGAAACAGGAATTTCTGGAGAAGAAGAGATGGGGGTTTAGGGGGAGGGGATGATGGAGCACACAAGATGAAACCCAAAACCCTAAAAAGGGTTGCAACACAGCATCACTAACTCCATGAAAAACAACACTAACAGAGCTTTTCTCCTTCTGTCTCTCTATGATCTTTTCTTCTACCAAATCTCTCTTTTCTCTCTCAAGAAACTATGAATCTTTTCTTCCTATTAATCTTCCCTCCTTCTATCAACTAAAAAAACTTATCAATCTTGCAAGTATGAGGGAAGAATCTGAGGAAAGGAGGAAATGGGTGCTTCCGATTTCTTCATTTAGTATTGCAAGAATGAAAACATCAAAGTTTGCGACAAATTTCACTGAAGATCCGCGACACCCATTGATCCAATAATGAAGAAAACAATCATCGCATTCCTTCTTGTCGTGATTAGGCCTCTAATTAAATTTAATTACACAACTGGGTCTCTCATTAGCAGCATCCTACACTTGATTAGTGGCATGCTAAACTTGATTAGTGCCAGGATTGAATTTATAACCATAAGAGAGATACTCATATTAAGTTTTTGAAAATGTGAAATTTTCTTAAGTTAAAATTGGAACCCTAAGTAGTGTTCTATGGTGGGTTTTGGACTTTGACCCCACCAGGGTTCAAATCCCTCCAACTACATGGGTTAGTTAAGAAAGTGAGAGTTTTTTTTGTTTTAAAACCCTAAATGTTGTTACATGATGGCTTTGGACTTTGGCCCCACCATGATTCAAATTCCTCTTAATACATGGACTTTGGTCTCAATGGGTTTCAAATCACTCTCACAAGATGTTTTTTTCTCATGACCAATTCGAGATTGTTTCAAACCCCCAAAAACAAAAACAAAAAAAACCCTAATTTAGCACTAAATGTCAAATCCCAATAACCCTAATTCATGGTACAAGAAAAACCAAAATCAATGTGACATTTTATTTTTCTAAATCCTACACATGAATCTTAATCGTTTTTAAAGGTTCATAGTATCTTAAAGGAAATCAAAGTTAATGAAAAAGTCATGATGAAAAGATTATTCCTTTCATCCTTGACACATATGCAAGAAATACAAACATTCAACTTGTGTTTTTGCAAGCACAATGTTCACTTGTAAAAACCCATTGGCACTTTCAAATGTGTTCACTCAAAAAAACTCAATAGTTATGTGATAAGGTTCTCGTTTGTTATTCAAGAAATGCATGATAAGAACAAAAGTATTAACATTTCCCTTTGACATCAAAGATAAAAGCGTATAATGTAATTATTACATGATATAAAGGTTGGAAATATAACCTTTCTTTTTGTCTTCATAACAATCGTAAACAAAAGATCATGTTTAAACTTTTGCTTGGATGAAAAATTACATCTTAAACAAAAGATCATGTTTAGACTTTTGCTTGATTGGATGAAAAATTAGATCTTAAAGAAAAGATCATGTTTGAACTCTTGCTTCAATGAAAAATTAGTTGAGAATTTTGCCTTAAAATCAATCTTTTAGAAAAGAAAATGTTTTGACAAATGAAAAAGGCACAACCTCCTTAACAATAAACAAAACAATATCCTCTTCAATTTGTTTTTTTATGAAGACTATCCTTGTTATGAGGAACACAACTACCAAAAAAAATAGAAAAAAAACATAAATAAATTAGGGGCTCTCTTTTTAGCAACTCACGTTTTTTTTTCAAGCCTAACTTTTTTTTTGCATAGTTTTTTCTTGTTCATTCCACCTAACGCAAAATTATTAGTGATTAGTTTCCACATGTTTCCAAAAGGAAAAAATCCCATTAATAGATTTGTATGTTATCAAGCCTTTCTTCTAATCTACAACTGGAACAACAAAAATAAAATAGAACACACATTAATTTTTTTTATAAGGTTGAATTCGAACTTGAACTGACTTTCGTTAAGAAAAAATTATAGGCATATAAAAAGCCCAAGTCATGGTAGCACATTTTTTAGTTATCCAAAAATTTGTTTGTTTTGCCAATAAAGCCAATTCATTGGGGTTTTTAAATGTAGAATTTTTAAGATGTGTTGGTATTAATGGATGAGCTTCAAAAAAAAAATTAACCAGCAATAAGGCAAAAACACATTACAAAGGGGGAAACTCAGGCATTTTCACAACATGTGCGTGAAGTTTACGCTTCCAAAATGTGTTACATTTAATTTTGGGTTTCACTTTTGATGTTTGAGTTTGAAATTTTGATTTTCACAAAGTTAATGCTATTTAAGTTAATTTTAATAAATGTATAAATTTAAAATATTAAATTTTAGTAACAATGAATATATTTATGGTGTGTGCAGTATAATTTTTTTAAAATTAGATTACATTAGGTTTTGGTTTGAATTAATCAACCAAAAAAATTTGGAATTGAAATTTCAAAAATGGCCCACTTCCATTCGAAAAAAAAAATTAATTAATTTACCACATAATTATGGTCACCACCTTGGGAAAAAATCCATTTGTGATATGAGAATTATAAAACTTTTCACATGGCTCATAAACTTATTCCAATCATATGGAATCACAATGTTCAATAAGTATTCCAAATTTTTTAAATCATTTCAATCATTTCTTGAATATATTTGCATTTTTTAGTATATTGTGATGTACATTTTTTTTCACAGATATATTCTAACATCATATCAAATTAAATAAACAAATACAATTTTTTTGGCATTTGATTTCTTTGAGTTTTGACCCATCATCATACACACAGAAAATTGTTAAATTTTTTCATAATAATGACATGATTTAAATTCAAATATGGTACCCCTAAAAAATAATGCAATGTCATAACAACCTTGGCCTTGTGTAGTGTGTTTTCACCCAACATTTGATTTCCAATGGAAAGTCGAATGAGAAATACCACCTATATTCAAACGTTCCTTGAACCGTCCATATATGGAAACTTTAATAAAAGCATGAACAAAAGGATGAAGGTCAGAAGATGACGACCATCATAAGAAAAATAGTAGGAAGAACATCACAATGACCATTACAAGAGAAATATTAGCAAGAAAAGCACATGAAAATGATAATCATTATAAAAGGAATGACAAAAACATCACAATTGTAAGAAAAACATCAACAACAAAAAGACATCATGACTCACAACAACAATGACCATTGCAAAAGGGGCGACATCAAGAAATGCATCACCATGATTGCAAGAATAGCAAGATTCAAAAAAACATATTGAGGATGACAACCATTGCAAAAGGAAAAAAAAAAAAAAAAACTTACTAAACCATTGCAACCACCATTACCATTACAAAAAAACCAAATCATGAAAAATAAAAACCTTCATGATAACAAAAATTAGTTCAAAGATCATGAAGAGAATGACCAATGCAAGAACAACAACAACAAGAACACCATGAATAATAGCCAACAAACAACTTACCCACAAGGAAGAAGATTTTCATGTCTTGAAAATTTCTTCCAAGAAGGCCATGAATGCAACCATAATTGTAAACACTAGAACATGAATTTTTTTTAAAAAGAGGGCAAAATGGTGATGGAACATGAAATAAGCCAAAGGAATTGTTGAAAAATCAAGATTCCTAGACCTTAATTTCAAACTAGAAACAAATTTTCATAAAAATTGGTTTGATTTTACTTATGTTCACAATTTATAATTAGACCTTGGATTCAGTTCCAGTTAAAAAAACATCTAAAACCAAAGGTCAATTCCAAAACCCATACTCCACCTTTGGTTCTAATTCCATTTAATTCCAAAAGTAGGATTTATTTTGGGTGGGTTTGGGGTGCGCAAATCAAGAATTATTGATTCCTACACCAATTTTGGGTGTAATCTAAGGACTTGGCCGACATCAATTTTAACGATGATATTCATAATCGTTTAATTAACAAATGGGATGACTAAAAGAAAATGAGTTGCTTGGAACTTTCTTTTTGCCAAGTCCCTAAGCAAAACAATTAGGTTGTGTTTGTTTGTTTAATGAAACCACAAAAAATGAGTGAGTGATTTCAGTTGAGAATTTTATTGGGCACTACAAAATGCCTTGGAGAAGGTTTTCAATTGTGTTTGTTTGCTTGATATAACCATATCAAATTGATTGATTTGGACTAACAAATGGTTTGGAAAAGTTTTTTCAATTATTATTATTATGTATTTAATGTATAATGTAACCATGAAAATGGAAATTAATAAAGGTTGGTTCCATTATTAACTAGGTAATAATTTCATGGATTTTTGTCATAATAATCTCCACTCTACCAACTTGTTACAACTTATGACCTTTTTACAAACCTTCACACCATGGAATGTGACCTTTAGGGCATGTTCTTTAAAATGTAAAGAACTTAGCCTCTCCCCTTTGCCCCATCCCACAAGCACAATATTTTGTGAATCTTTTATGTTAAATGAATTTAGTGAATGGTTCTTCTTTAATGTATGAATAAGGGGAGTTTTAGCTAGCTCGCATTCACAAACTTTGGAAACAAATTATTTTATTTTATTTTCAAAACAATAAATGTTTTGAATATATGTAATTTTTGAACACTAAAATATTAATCTTGCCATAGTATTATGGCAATGTTGTTATTGGAACGTTTTGGAAACCCGTGTAGGCTAAGGAACTTTGGAAAATAACATGTGAAAACAATTATGAACACACAAAAACCAAGGTGGGCTGGGTATTATAAATTGCACCAAACTTGCATTAAATATCAAGCCATGTATCAAAATTAATAACCATAGTTATCAAAAAATCATATATTTAATTATGATATATAATCCAATTATCAACAAAATAAAATACCTAGTTATTATATATAATCAAAATTTTCAATTTTTTAAAATTAAATAATTGCCTAAAAAACTCAAATGTTTGCAAGTTCTTTCATGAAACCCAGTGGTTCCCGGAATCTAATATTTTCAAATACCTAGATTCAATGACCATTTGATTCTAACTTTTTTCCAATACTTTCAACTATTGATTCTTTGAATTTTTTTTCAAATACACAAATCAAACACCCACCCCGACATTAATAAAAACATCATTTAAAACATATGAAACTACCACCTTGGTCAAAAGGAAACCTTTATATTTTGTAACTAAGTTTTGTCATAAGGTGGATTCTTAAAATCCAACAAAAATGATAATGGTGGACTTCTTTCATGGCATAAGCAAGACTTGAAAGATTATTAATAAAAAAAAATGCAAGTAATCAAATGCAACTTACCTTTCATGAATGTGTGTTGCATCAAATTACAAATAATATTTTTCGATGGAAAGAATGAGGGTTCAAATTATGAGAGCAAACACTTTATTGACAATCACCCTTTCTTAGACATCAACCAATGTAAATTGTTTGAAACATCTTTTGGAAATAGATGAATGCAAAGGACGGTGAATGAAACATGCTAATGGATAAAGTTGGGAAATTGATATGCGATGGATTTTAGGAAGTTAAACAAATCTAGGGTAATGATGTTGGATGAATTTGGGTAATGGATGATGGTTCTAACAAACTATCACAACTTGAATTGTGGGTTTAAAATAAACATGAAGTAATTCCTTTTTTATATATATTGGATGAAGTCAAGGAAATGGGACGACTTTGAACTCTATACAATGGATAAACCACAAGGGATTTTAAGGATGTGTAATAATTTGAATAATTTGGACAATGGATGAAAACAAAGAAGTTGGAAAATCCAACAAGGTGTATAATGGGTGAATTCAAAACAATTGGATAATTCAAAGAAATGTTATAATAAAAAGACGTGTTGATGTTGGACATTGTATTATAGGAATTGAGCTTGTTTCATTCATCTAAGTAAATGTTCAATTTAGGAATTAAGTAATATGAAAATTTGAAATTGTTTTGTCACAAATGTAATTCAAATATCTTAAATAATGTCGAGGATTTTACATTTGAAAACATTTTTCATTGGTGAAAGGTGATTATGTAAATTACAATCAACAAAAGCCATGCATGATTTTAAAAATAACTTTACTATGAATGGAATTTTTGAAATAAAACATTATTCAGAGATATATAACCAAAATATGTGTTTTGAATCAAATTAATAAATCGATCTTTAAGCATTTTTGGAAGTCCTAGACATCACCTTTAAAGGAAATATTCATTGAAAAGAAACAAATTGAGAAGAAAAAAACCCTAAGGTATGTAATAATGAGATGTTACAAAATAATTTACCAAAAAAAACATGTTTTCAAGTTTATGATGACTATGATAGTTGAATTTTTTTTCAAAATCATAAAAACCAAATGAAATCATTATATATTGAACACATGAATCAACATGTAAAATTTAACTTTTTATTTAGGAAGTGAATTGTTGGAATGAAGAAAGGAGGGAAATGTCCAACCATTTCTTACGTTAAAACAAGGAAAAAAAAGTTTATCGATTGAAAATAAAGGGTTGTTGAAAATTGGAAAAAACATTTCTTCGGATTCTTGGATTCTAAAGGAGAGGGAGGTTGGAAAAGAAATAAGTAAATGTTCACCCTTTTTAAAGGAAAGGAGATTGGGAAACAAATTTAAAAATTCCACCAAATCCAAAAGCTACTATTTATATATATATTAATTACAAAGTGGATTTTTTTAATCGAAAGATATGGATTGGTCAACTAGAATGGTAGAAAATTGAAAAGTTCACATTGCATTTGATTTCAAATTATTTATAACGATTTAGTATGTGGTGTAACATGAACTTGTGAAAATTATGTGAAATTATTTTTCCTTAAAAAATCATAATTAAATTCTAAGTAGTGGCTTTTTATTAATCATCATAATTAAACCATATTTTCATAAATTCTTAAAATTGTAGTTACCCTTCAATTTTTTAATTTTTTTTTCACACTATCCATTGAGATAAGGGAATTCACTCAAAATTTAGTGAAATTAGTTGGCGTAAAAAGACAGAGTTTGTTGTAGTGAAAGTTATTGTGGGCACCATGAGGCCACACATATCATCAAAGTCATCCAAGGTAAAGTTTGTTAAGGCTTTGAAAATTGTTAATATGGCATTCATGGTATTTGGAACATCACACACACCAACATTTTAATCCACATAATTTTGGCCTTCATCTTACATTTCATTGGAGTAGAATAGGTTAATTGTCTTCATTAGAATAATTTGATATTTTAGCATCCATGGCATTGTTAATGCTAGAATATGAACTAGAGGTAAATTCCATATGCATTAAATGAAAGTGCCTAGGTTGTTTTAACACATCACATAACGATAAACATTGCCCAACATTTGATCAAATGAATTGATGGAGGCATCAAACATCAAACACATCAACAAAATCAACATGAAATTGTTGGAAAAATGAAAAGGAATACAATCAAATTTGATCCCAAACTAAAAACACATACAAGATTTTGAACTTGTTGGAAAAATGAATCTAGCAGATATCAAGGATGAAATGTTGTTTATATCCACTAATTCAATGAATAGTAAATGATAGGTTGAAGGGGGTTATAGGTTTTAGTTTGTGGATAGGTTGGTGTAGATTTTACAATTGGTGGTTCTTTTTGTCCATTTATTTTATAAACTTTTTTACGTTTCCTTTGTTTGAGTCTCAACAACCATATGCAAAGTCTTTTCAAAATGGTCTACTACGTCCATTCCTGAAAAGAATGCATCATAATAAGTAACAAGAAGATTTGGACAAGAAAGACCTTGTATTGATTTAGACAAGAACATAATAAAATCATAATTTTAATAATTCCAAAATTTGACACATGATAAGGTTTATAGGGTTCCAAAATCATATGGACTTGCGCAACCTTGGAAATAAGTAAGATTTAATGGTCAATTTAGCAAAAGATTTCATTATGTTATGTGCAAGATGACCATGTCCATCGTAGGTTGACAATAAAAGTAAGTTATGGTCCTTGGTGTACACGTATTTAATGTTGGCATTAATTTACTTATTATCTTATGTTGTTAAAAAAGCTAAAAAAATCAACACATAGAAAAGAAAGGAATATGGTGGATAAGGGTTTAGGGTTTAGGTAAACCCTAAACCCTAAAAACCCATGGTCCTAAGGTAATATAGTTTGGCTATAGGTAAAATAGTGGAAGTAAACTAATGTAGTTCACATTGAGAAGGAGCATAAGAAATGAGTTTTGCAATGCAAGATTCATTTGTTGTTGTGGGAACCAAATTTTTCGAAGGATGCAAAACAAGTAATAGAAGTAGAAATGTTGAAGGCTTACATATGAATTGGCACCTTTGGGTGGGTAGTGACAATAATGGCCATGATTTTTTTAATCTTCTTTGCCATGCCTTAAACCCTAAACCCTAAATAAACATGAAATGCCTAAAATTTTACATCTTTTTGTTATTTGTTTACACTTTTTTGGTTTTATTGAATTGAAATTAGGAACAAAGAAAACATACGAGGAGTGAAATCAAATATGATTTTGTGGATAATTTATGAGTGGAATTTTGGGTTAAATTTTCATAGAAAGAGGCAAAATGTAGATTTAAAATCAACTTAAGGTTTTTTTTGCCAAAACCAAACATGAACACTATTAAAACACTTCCCAAACAAAGATTTTTTAATAGATAAATTAACCCAAAAAAAAAACTCAAATCAACTAACAGTCTTGAATGACAATATACATAAAATAAAATAAAATGCCAAAATTTTGTTTATAAATAGTTGTTAATTCATTCCTAAAGTCTCAACTTCTTTTTAAAATTTGGGCATGATCATATTCTAATTAACATTAAATAAACAACAAAATAAACCAACCTTCTTGTATGGTTTCAATTTTCAAATATATTATACGATACAACACATTTGATAAAAATTAATTATTATGTGTGGTAAGATTAACGTGGCCAAATGTGGAATTGAAGTTCATAACTAGTTGGAAAAGTGTTTTCTTGAAGGGGAAATAACAAGAAATCATTAAAAAATTCAAATTGACAATAATCTCCAATTTTTTTAAAAAAAAACTCATAAACAAAAAGATACCTTTTTAGTTTTTTAAAAAAAGGGTTTTGATGGCAAATTTCCACATTCAGAAAATCCAAAATCCTCGAAAAATACACACACATAAAACTTTTGGTATTCAATTTTTTTTGAAATACTAAAAAAAAAATTACAACTATGACCGAAGTTCATGCATAGAAGTATTTGTGTACTTGTATGAGAAAATTATATTTTAATTTTAAAAATAATTTCCCAATCATTTTTTGCTGAAAAAAAACCCAATTATTTGGATTGGGAATTAAAAAATCCCCAAAAAATCCCTAAACACATACCTAGTAGATCATGCCATATGAATATTAGGCTATTTACTTGATAATTAAAAAATTTAAAAATAGAGTTAAAATACCAAATAAAAGAAGCTATAAACACAACATTAGGTCCATTTTATAATTTCTAAAAAATCCATAATTTCACCCCAAAAAGAAAAGAAAAGAAAAAACCCCAACTTTTCCCCCTTTTTAGCTACACTGAGTTCCAAAAGGGCAAAAAGGGGGGGGGGGGATTCTGTCCAAAAAGGGATGAATGAGAAAATGACAGATGTCAAAGAAATGAAAAGATCTGTGCTCGCGCAGGAGAGCTACCATTCCGCAGAATTCAAATAATGAGTAGCAGATTCCACGGCCCAGAATATACCTATTATTAGTCCAGTTCCGGGTCATAATCTGCCAGTAGCAAAGAACGACCGACGCCCTCACTCCCTCACTCACCGGTTGTTCCGTTCACGGTTCCCCAACCGGTGCCTTTACCGGGATCGGGGGCTACCATGCACCATGACCACCGGCTATAACCGGGATTACTAGCCAGTCCAAAGTACGAAAATTGGACACGTTATACAGACGACTGCCTATCAACGGTGGAAACCGTGTGGGGGGGGGGGGTGGGATGGACTGGTAACTGGCGTTCCCGCATCCCCGCCCTTATTTCCGTCGCGCGGGACGGAGTTGGTTATCTACCCTGTGGGGTAAATAATGCTGTACGCATTCGCGGAACTGTTAGTTGGTTGTGGTTTACCTTAGGTGAATAGTAACCACGGTAACTACACGTTCTCGAAACCCGTTCTACCTGTGCCTGCTCCTCTCCTGTTGTTGCTTCTTCTTCTTGTTCTCGTCTTCGTCTTCGGCTGCTGCCTTTGTCGTGTCTTCTCGCCGCTCTCTCTGTCTTCGTGGTCTGTTTCTGGTTACATCTTTTGGTGTTTTCGTATGCGCTTCGGCATCTGTGGATCAGTCTGTGTCTTGTTCTTCGCATTTCCGTAATACCCATTTCGAGAAAGTTACAAAACCTGATGAAGCCGCCGCGTTTTGTATCTTTGTAACAAACCCTGTTTTTTCTTCTGGGGTCTCGTCGTTGTTGTTTGTTCTTCTTTGCGCGCGCGAACGAAACCGCCAGTGGCACCGGAGGGAAAACGGAAGTTATAAAGGAGAAGAAAAGACGCTCTGGCGAGGTTTATTCTTTTTTGATTTTTTTTTTGTTTGGGTGCGTCTTTCACGGTTTTTTGGGGTTTTGTGTTGTGCTGGGTGAGGCTGGAGGATTGCAATGGGTTGCACGGGGTTAGTGTAAGGTCTGTGGTGGTTATTGTTGTTGCTCTGTGTGATGTTCTGTGTTTCGTAAACCCCTTTCCGTTCCGGGTTTGCTGTTGTGTTTCCTCTTCTTTCGCATGTGGTGGTTGTCTTATGTGCCGGGCTTGGAGTGGGGCAATGGAGTGAGGGTTTGAGACGAGGAGAAAGGAGTCTTCTCCGCGTTGCCGTGTGGGTGTGAGCACGAGGGCGGTGGGCGCGCGACGGCTCTGTGCCTCAATAGTTATCCTACATATCTGTGTTTCTGTGTTTCGGGTTCTGTTGCGTTTGCCCCGGCGGCTAGAGACTCGAGAAGGAGCGAGCGAGGCCTTGTTTTGTTTTGTTTCTCCGCGACATCTCTTTTACGGAACGACGTCGTAACTCTCCTCCTCCTCCTCCCTCGTGTTGCTGGAACGAAAGGGGGAGGGGAGGGAACTAACCAAAGGGTTTTCTTCTCCTTATTGCTCTCGCTCTTCCTTCGTGTCCCAAGTTCCGGAGCGTCGTCTTGTCGCCTCTGGTGGTTCTCTTCCTTTTGCTGCAACCACCCCTCTTTGTCTCTCGCTGTATCCGTCTCCGTCTCTCTCTCTCGGGGACTCTACCGGTTAAGCGCCATGCAAGGGAAGGGAATCGTCGCTGCAGCACAAGCCTTGTCCGTGTCGGTATAGTACTCTGTCTTTAGCTCCCGTCTCCGTGTCTCTCGCTCGCTCCTTCCCTCCCTCTCTCACTGCCTACTGTCTCTCGCTTCGCTTCCTTCTCCTATCTTGTTACCGAGGAGGAGCAGTAGTTGTGTGTCCTTCTCTTGCTGTTGTCTTCTTTCACCTGTGCATAGTTCAGTGTTTTCTGTGGCATATCTTCTTTGTGGTCTCCTTCCTGAGGCTGGCTGAAAAAAGAACGCAGACAGAGAGACACACACAAAACTTGTCTGTGATCTGATCCCAACTGCAAATACTACAAGCCCGTCCTCCTCGCCATCTGCTACAGTCTTGTTGTTCTTGATCAGCGGACGGAGCAAGACATCGACACTTGCAGCCGCGCAAACTCCTGCTCTTTCTCCTCCTCCCTCCAGGGAAGGGACGAAGAAACTCCAAGGAACAAGGGTTTGGATGCAGCAGCGCTTGTTGATGCGGCGGTGCTTCTTGTTCTCTTGTCCTTCCTCGCATGGCAACTTCTCAGAGTCTGAAGCGCTTTGTGGATTGGGAGGAGCAGTTCGTGTCGCACGACAGAGGCAGCCGTGTGGTTCACTATTACTTGAAGGATCGCCATGGCCACAGCTCCCTGGCCGTCATCGGTAACGAGCGCAGCTTGCGCCACATGGTGTATGTTGTCTGCGATGATTTCCTTCCCCATACAGGCTTGGACAAATCTACAACCCCCGCCTTCAAGTGGAGAGCACGCCGAGAAGTTGTAGATTGGTTGCAGTCCCTCCTCTTCAAGACACCACAGCCGCCGCCTCTGCCACCACCACCACCACCACCTTCTTGTGACCCATACCGCACTTCAGGTACCCTAGCAGTTGTTTCTTTGCAGTGGTTTTCAATGGAAAGATGTGAAGCTTTGTTTGCAAAAAAGAGTTCTTGGCAAAAACCACAGAGTTCCTCTGCTCTGTGGTATGCCTGCACATCCTTACTTCATGTAACACATGCCATGAGAGATCCATTGCCAAATTGTCAGTGATGGGCAGGGGATCCTTTCCTTGCTTCCTTGATTTCTTCATGTAACACTTCTTGCTTGAGAGAGGAGAGCCCCCCCTTGCAAACCTTGGCATGTTACCTGAGGAGCAAGGAAGCAGCAATATGCTGTCACAGAGCAAGAGAGGCAGGGGATGCAGACCACTTTCTTGCTCCCAGGATAACATTAAAGTGTTCACAAGGGGGGTTCTCCTCTCTCATGCATGTGTTACATCTGTGAACACGCGGGGATGGATCTGTTTGGCAGAGCAGCAAGGATATCTTTGTTCAGCTCTTTTGTCACCTCCTCCAGCAGAGATTGATAGAGAGGGAGAGAGATCCATGGAGTGTTATATTTTGTATGTGGTGAGGGATTTTTTGGTTTGGTTTTTTTTCTGAGCATGGTATTGTATTTTTTCTTCATCATGTTGTCCTTCTTGGTCTTTCTTTCTTCTCTGAGTCCGAGTTGTACCTAATCTCTGTGTTGGATGGTTTTTTGAGGGGTTTCTGCTTCTTCTGTTTAACAGCTTCTTGTGCAGTCTCTCTCTTTCTCTCTGATTTTGTGTGCACTCCAGAGATGTCAAATTTTCTGTTTCCTTGACCAAAATCTCACAATGCTGTTACTGTTGCTGGTGAAGTCAGTAGATAGTTAGTACTCATCATGGGGGCAGCTGGCCACTGCTCTTTGTGATGAAGAAGGTTGTGAGTTGTTGACCCTCATTAGTTTGTGACTGCACTCATTGTCTGTCATGTTACCTTGGAATTAATGTTGTGGAGATTTCTCCTCTGCAATTTCATAAGACGTGTTGTAGAACATTGCCTGTGATTTCTGCATGTTTATAGGTCATCTGCTGTTAGGTTCCAATGCAACCATTTCTATATCATGGAGCATAAAGTGTAGGGAACTGTTGCCTTGTAAGCAATATGTCAGAAGAACTTTTTCTCTGCCTTCAAATGCTTGCTTTGGGTGTCGCTTCCTTCTGCCTTGACTAGGAACACTTGTTAGCACTACAGCACACTATTTTACATTCTTATTTGGAGTTCTGGAAGTGTGTTAAGGGCAAATCACCAACCTGACACATTCTCCAATGTATTGGGTTGGGGATTGCCCTTAACATTTTTTGGTTGGTTTACATGTTAAATCATGCACTTGACACTGGCAACTTTTACCTTGTTTGTTAGTGGAATGTTTTTTTCCTGAGATTCCTGTTTTCTCTTTGTTTTCTGTGTATGAACAGGGTCACCAAATCAAGAGGCTGGAGAGTCGTCAGAGATTGACTTGGATATGGAGAATGCAGATCCTCGAGAAAGTACACCTGAGGAGAAGATTGGCAATCACCATGTATGACTAAGTTTCAATTTTCTTGTGATATCCGTAGAATCCACTTCTAGAAATTACCTTTGCTTGGCTGCTATGATTAGCTATCAGCAAATTTGTTGACATCTGTTTTTCAAAAGTGAGTGTTGTTGTCCTTTTAAGAAAATTTTCCCACTTAACATTATATACTTTTTCTGCACTCTAGCACTGATTGAGCTGGCTATTGTGAACTTGAAAATAATGTGAATGTCCTTTAGATGTAGCGGGGGTTGAAACAGGAGTCACAGTTTGGGTGCTTGGAATGATGGTCCATTCTTTCCTTTGAATCATATGGTTTTGTTTGGAACAGGAACATGAGGTGAGGAAGCAGGTGAAAGGTGCAAAGGGAGATGTAATGTGGGTTGGCAATTCATGGAGCTGTAGGAAGCGATTGCAACATTTTCATTCTTTCCTCCGCAATGGCATTACAATTTCAGTATGTTCCCTTTTTCTGCACCTAGCTTCTGTGCATTTGCATCATAGTTTCCTCCTGCTGGTTTTCTAAGATGTGAGCATCAAGCTTGGAATGTTTGGCTGACAGGCACTACTGGTGGATTTGTGTATCTGTGGTGGCCTGCAGGTCCATAATTTTGTTTACGTCTTGACTGAGGAAGACAGGCACATTGCATATGTGGAAGACATGTATGAGGACAAGAAAATGAGGAAAAAGCTACGTGTGCGATGGTTTCATAAGACAAATGAATTACCATGCAAGATTCCACCACCTGCTCCTCTTGCACGCGAAGTTTTCTTCACATCCTTTCCTCAGGTCTTGTCTGTGGAGTGTGTGGATGGTTTAGCCACTGTCCTCAGCCCTGAGCATTTTGAGAAGTGCTTGAGTTTGCTGCCAGCAGAAGCAGTTCCTCAACTGCATGTGTGTTCACGTCAACTTGACAATTCTGATGGACTCAAGCCTTTCAGCATCCATGAAGTGAAGGGTTACTGGCATCAGCAGATTCTGTCTTCAGTCGGTCTGGGTCTTTCCCCTGTAGGTGAATGCTCTCCCCCATATGAACTCGGAAGTGAAGATCTGGTGGATGAAGAGGAAGATGTGGAACGTGGGAATGTCATACGACGAGGGCGACGCACAGCACGAGGCTCACGAAGACGAGCTGGTTCAACTGTACCAGTCCAATCTGGAGATGCTGCAGATCTGTCCACTGGAGTATCTTCTCCTGCAACCTGTTCGAATAGCGAGGGGGCTGTGGCATGTGGAGACTTGCTTCATGGATGTTCTCCTGCAGATCCTAGACCATCTTCAACTGGGAGGGGAGGGGACAAGGGTGAAGAGGGAGTGAGTTCCATAGAACGTCATGTTTTCTTTGAGGTGGGTGACCGAGTGGAAATGTTGTGCCAGGATAGTGGCTTGCGAGGTTGTTGGTTCAAAGGAGTGGTCACAAGAAGAGTCTCAAGTCGCCTGAAAATTCAATACGTGGAGCTGCAGAACGAGGATGGTGAAGGCAACCTGGAGGTTATCCATCCTTACCAACCTTGTCTGTTATTGTCAGAGATATTATGACTTCAGTTTTTGTGACTCTCAATGAAGACATCTTGCAATAGTATTCTTAGTAATGGAAGGATAAAGAATGAAAAGTTGGGTTTTTGTTGTGCTTGTGATCTTCAATGAACAAAAATGTAATGAAGGAGTAAATGAGTTTTGTTACATCAGATTTTCTGGGGTGTAAAAGGCAAGCCATTAAGATACATGAGTGTGGTTGCAGGAATGGGTTTCTGCATGGAGACTTGCAAGCCCCGATAAACTAGGAGTGCGCATTGTGGGCCGAACAACTGTTCGTCCTTTTCCTACTCCATGTACATCTGCTGATTACTATATTGGCCAAGCTGTAGATGTTTGGTGGAATGATGGATGGTGGGAAGGGATTGTTGTAAGCAAGGAGCCTGAGGGGAACGTGAAAGTCTACTTTCCAGGTGCTACTTTGTTTGTACATCTCCTCTTGAAGTATTGCCAGAGGGGAATTTTCTCAAGATTTTAAGTTTGGGTATTTATTTTGCTGTGTAATCAGGAGTTAAGAGGGAATTGTTTCTTTTTAAGCTTCGGTTGTTGCTATTCTCATGTAATGTGTTAGGAATTTACTGTTCTTGAATCACTACTCAAATGCAAAGTATTCCATTGTACCTGCAGGAGAAGGTGATATTTCCTCATTTCATTCAGCAGATCTCCGGGTGTCAAAAGACTGGGTAAACGGGTCTTGGGTTGATGTCCATTGTGACAATGAGGCCCTAAATTCAGCTAGCCTTTCTTCATTAGCCAAGAACTGTGAGCATCCTGGTGCAGTTGAGAAAAAGCCTTATGCAGTGTTCCCATCAAGCAATAGTACATTGTCACCAACCACTGCATCATTGCAATGTGATGCTCCATCCACATCAGCCTCTGAGGTGGATAAGAAGTTTTTGCAATATGGAAGAAATGGTGAGAGGCCATCTGTGAAGAGCAAAGGAGGCAAAGAACTGCTTAGCTCTGACCATAGTGATGAGAGGAGATTAAGACCAGGGAATGAGGATGTGGAGCACCTGTTGCATTTTGTTGCAAATTGTATAGATACAGAGGGTGAGCTGAAGGAAGAAGCCAGTAGTGCAGCCCCTCAAGAAACTGGTTGTGAGCTTTTCCCTCGGAAGTCGAGCATGCCTCAGGAAGCTCCTATTAGTGACATGAGTCCAAATTTAGACTCTGCAAGCATTCTTAGCAACACTGGTGGTAATCTAGTCTCTAGTGACCTGAGATGGAACAGTGCAAGGAAGAGAATGCGGCATGGGGGTGAATCGCTGGCTGTGTTGAGGGCAGAGCACCGGGTGAACCAATTCCAAGCCAATAATCTAAACCCAGCAAAAGAGGAAGAGGACATGCAGGCTGGAGATGGTTCAATGAGTGATAGAGAAAATGAAGGTCTTGCATCACCCTGTGATCAAGAGGAGCCCAGATGGCGAACTGGTGAAAGGAGTGGAGAAAGTGATGACACTGTGAAATTGAAGAAACTAAGACAAGGGCATGAAGGTACTTTGAAACCCATTCATGCACCACCTGTCGGGGGCACTCCTCTCTTCTTAGGGACAGCACCCATAGCAAACTTGGTCATGTCAAGATGATAAGCCTGAAAAAGCTCACTAAAAGTTTTGCAGATGATTTGCAATTCTTGACACCAGTCTTGGTTTTGCATCTTTGAAGGAAGTTTGCTTCAGAGAAGAAACATAACGAGTTTCATGAGCTGTCTGTCTAGAGCTGCTGTCTATGGCCTTAAACGCACGCAACCCACCCACCCTGAAAGTTTTGCCAAAAGTCTTTGTCAACTGTTCTACGTGATGGGTGGTGTGTGGAAGTGTTGTTTTAAAGCCAACAGTACAAAATTTTGAGCACCATGAATAGATTTGGACATATGGAAACAAGAAAAAGATCTGTCTTTCTATGGGTTTGTTTTCTGGCCTCTTCTTATCATGTACAAGGGTTTTTTAAAGGAATGACAGTGCTGGATATGGAAATCAGATGAATGGTGTTTGCTCAGGTTTTCAACATGGTGATAATCAGGAATGTGTTGTCTCTTGGGAATCAAGAATATCTTGTATCTGGGAAATCAAATATGTGTCAGTCTGTGGGGGATTGAGAATGTTTTGTATCTGGGAATCAAGCATGTCTCATCTGGAGGGGATCAAGAATGTCTTGTCTAACACAAAGTGAACATGAATTGAATTGTCAGGAGCTCTTAATAATACAATGTGCACTGTTTTTGAATAAGAATCAGTGTGGACGGGAGCAATAGTGTAGGGGATCTGGCTGCTTGTGTTGTTTTTTGTATGGAGATGTAATCAACAGATTTGTCAATTACAACTGTTGTGTTGGGTGTGCAAAAACATCATGTTTTTGATGTAGACATTGTTCAATAAAAATTTGAGAAAGAGAAACGCCATTTGGGACTATTGCTGGATTCAGTTTGGAAAAATAAAATACTTTGATGGCTGTTTAATATTTTCCATATGACACATCCAAAGCTATATAGTACATTATTGAAGGACAATTATGCCCCTGGTTTTCTATGCTTATGTTGTGATAATGGGGGATATCTTCCCTATTGGCAGCACAAGTGACTCTGTAGTCACATGTCCTTTGATGTGTATAATCAAAATTCTACTAGGTTTTTTAACATTCAGGGACTCATTGAAGAAGCAAGTGAATGGTATACTTTAGAAGCAATATGCAATATTTCCTGAAATGCAAGTCTTTGGATATAATTCCAAACTCTAACCCAATATCATATAACTAACTTACCAAAGTTATCATCAGTGCCAACCAATTCCCGAAATAAATCTGAAAATGCTTCTCCATCAAAGATCTAAAGGTCATGACTCATGAAAACTCCAAGTTGATCGACAAGATCACCTGTTTTTCCAAAAAACCCAACAATTTTGCCAACAGAACTTTGGAAATGGGTGAAATTCGGTTCCTTTCCCCCACCATACGGCCCATGAACCTTTTTGAGATTCGTATGAAACGTTATTCCTGTTAATGCATGAATTCCATCGCCATTTGGTTTATTTTTAAAATGTGTGACTCCACAATATCCTTCAATTTGCGTTAAGAACTCATATGGTCCAAGGGAAAACTGCAAAACAAAATCTTGAAGTAAGTGTATAAACAAATGCAAGTTTGAAAGTACACATGTCAAGTGACAAATTCACCTTTGGAATCAAAATTGCAATTCTTGCAAAGAAAAGCCTGAAATCAAAGGCAAACCTTCTTTGTCTTGCCATTTACTGCTCTCATATCTCGACCAAATACTGTTGTAGCTTTGTATTCCTGTTCAACCTTGAGAGTCCAAATAAGTGGTGTTGGATCACTTTCATACTGTATCTCAATACTTCTGATGGACATGGGGTCACAACGCACGAATCGCTCACCTCCCAGGCCTCCGAAAGGTCCTTCCATCTGAGGAATAAACAACACAATTAGAAGACGTTCAAAGCTTGTGATAAGAAGTTAAATATACAATTAAGATAATCATTCAATGTTGGTTTTGCATGTCATATAGTACAGGGAAGTTTCAGCACATCTCTGGACTCTGCAAACTCATAATTGATTAATTTTGAACATTCTATTTTGAAAAAAATTATTCCTCGCTATTCCCAAAAACTGACATCCTCCTTCACAAAATTTTCTTCTTTGAGAAAAATTATTAAAAAATAATTTCAGCAATTCTCAAAAATTAGAATTTGTGCCAAAGCCACCAAGGTACGACAATATAGCTTGCACACGGTATATTGTCTAGTCTATGCACCGGTGTTGAAGGACCCTACTAGGCTGGTATGACAAGGCAATACCAGCCTTGTACCACTGCGAACTTGGTCCGGACCTAAACTAACATTGCTCTAGTTTTATACCAATTGAATACCTGGTATCTGTTTTCCATACTAGTAAAAAATTAGTGTTAAGCCCCACACCCTGACCAAGCCGCTATACAAAAGTATAGAAAAATACCAAATATCAAGATCAGGCATGAATGTCAAAAGTCGATCCAAGATCAAAACTAGAATTATCTCTCCTCCCTCCCTTCTATGAGGATTTTCACAAAAATGAAAACATGCCGTTTTCCAACTTAAATGTTGGAAGTTGGGTCAAAAGAGATTCCTCCAAGCCTTTGGTTCCAAAAGGCAGCTCATGTAGTGAAATCTGGTCACAGATTTAGCATCTAAACTTCCCAGTGTGAGTCTAAATGTTCACAGGTACAAAAGGCAGCTGTGGAGTAGAAATCTGCTCAGAGTAATATTCTCTGTAGCTTTTGGTTCACTACAATTGTCCAATGACCTCTGATCTATATATTACACTCCAATCTTTATAAAGGAAGAGGTGAAAACTCAGGAGGCAATATATTAAGGGGATCACTTTAGGACACGAGATCACCAGAGTGGGACTGCAGATCACCAGAGTCACATTTTTTCAAAGGAAGTTGAAACAAACCTTAATATCTTGAAATCCTTCATACGGGGGCAGCTTAGCCCGGGTTGATTTATCATCTGGAAAGTAAAACATCAGCAAATAAACCAAACATAGAATTGAATTAGACACACAAACTCGAATTAGCAATGAATTTACAGCTCTATAACATACATGGGCCTACTATGTCCAGATGGTAACAAAAAGAAAAAAAATGGTAAACGAATTATCCCAAACTAAAGCTCAAGTTTGCATCCATTGAGGGCTCAGGAAAATTCCTCTTCAACCAGCTCCAAACTTATAGGATGTAGTATTGTAGTATAAGTATGTAGTATCATAACACCTATTTTGCTCCAAACTTATAGTAGACATTTATACAAAACTTTCCATTTTGAATTTCTGCAGCATATTTTCACAAGCAGTTGAAATACCAAACGACAAGAACCACATGAACAAGGCTATAACTCAGCCATTGATAGGTTGGATGATTTCCTCAAAACCACTAACTCATCATGAGATCTTATTAAAGAACAAGCAAAAAATTTCTTTCGTATGTGGACAGTGCCTTGGCCCTGACCAAGTAAAATTGCTCCCTTGATAGAGGATGACACCTTAGGCATAAGGTGCCTCCTCTCGTTTCAAATGAACCAACTGAATGTTTGTAAAAGTAGAATTCTACTGCTGCTTTATGTTAGGCTATGCTTCAGGAATTTGCCTCCCACTTCACACATAGGCCTCATTCCCAAAACCACCTCATTCTCAGTTCTTACTGTACATCACGAATTCAAGCAGTAAGGTAAACCAGGAGGCCATGGGCTTTATCTTAATAAGAGCCTGTGAGGTGGGGCTTGATTTTGATAAAGACTATGGCTGAGGGATTCACCTAAATGTGAAGGCCCACCAGATGTAGGTGTTTCAAAAAACAAAATGCCCACCCAACAAAAAATTATGGTGAGGAACATGCCTTTCAATTCCAGTAGAAAAATCCTACGAAGGTGTTTACATGTGCAAAATACAACCCTCCTAAACTATTTAGGTTGGTAAAGTTACAATACCTGTAAGAAGTAAACCTTTGATGTACCTCAGCTCTGTGCAAATGTCAGGGAAACTAGGTCGCAAGAGTGGGTCCGCATGCCAACATCGTTTGATAAGCCCAGACAAGTGAGCAGGGCAGTCCGGTGGCAGATTTGGTCTCTTCCCCTGTAGCACACTCTCTTTGAATTCCAGGACTTTCGCATGCACTCCATCAATCTGCAAAGGGCTCCCAGTCACCACTGTTGAGCAAAGGATACCGAAGCTATAAACATCTGTTTTCATGGGGTGAAATCTCTCGGGTATCTCATCCCCGGGTGCAACCTTATACACCTCGGGTGCCATATACGGCGTGGTACCAATTTGTAAGGTCTGGTGTGAATATGCAGTACTCTGATTCTTGAATTTTGAGGTGCCAAAATCAGAGATTTTAGCAATCCAAGGATTTGACAGTGGACATGATGTTGAGTTCTTGGAGTCAGGATGATGATCAGCAGACACTTCCTGCACTTTCTTGACAAGAATGTTCTGTGGCTTGAGATCACGGTGCACTATCCCCATGTTGTGAAGGTACTTCACACCTTCTGCAACTTGAAGCATCAGATCCACAGCTTGCAGGATACTTGAGATGTGGTGTCCGTCCAACAGCATGTCATGGAGGCTCATATGCATAAGCTCCATGATATATGAGTACTCTTCAGTACAACAAAGAAGACCCATAAGGTGAGGGTGGTTCAGACCTACAAGAGCTTCAATCTCTTGCTGGATCGCTGTTATACATCCTCGCTTTGGTCTCTTCATCGCATATGTCTCTCCACGCCAAACCACTTTGCATACTTCCCCAAAACCACCTGAACCTATGTGAACTTCAGATTGCAGATCCTTCTGACTTATCAACAAAGCAAGAGGCCATTTCTTTCTATCAGGTGGAGGCAACCCTTCATAGTACTCCTTTTGAGCTGCTTTAGATTGTGCTTGGAAGTCAATCTTCTGCAGCAATTGTGTTGCAAGACATGGTGCACTGACTTGCTTTCCATCCCAACATTCTCCACTGCAAGTATGGTTTTCCTTCAAGTCCCTCAAAAGAGCTTTGAGATCCTTCTGATCTCCTTTTGCAGCTATAGTTAGAGCATATCTATCCCTTGCACTCAGCATCCCATGACAATCTTCTCGCTTCAAAGGCTGATTGTCTTGTCCTACATGCTTGAGAAGGATACTACACAATATTGAGCAGGACCATTGCAAGTCGTACAGAATTCTACTTGCAGTTTCCTTCAAGTCTCCTTGGTGCCTGAGCGCCAATTCCATCCATTCATTGCAGAAGCAGTCTTTGAAGAATGTCTCATAAGCTCTGTTTAGGACCTGGACAAGTTCTTGGGTTGCTTGAACCACATCTGGAGAGCTCATTTCTTCATCGGGTAGGTCACAGTGCAACAATTCTAGTGTTCCCTGAGTCTCTAACAGTTTGTTGCACAGGAGCATACACTGTTGCCCACTGATTAGCAAACCATTCGACTTGTTATCTGCTAAAGAAAGTAGGTTGTATTGTTCTGTTATTTTCTTGCAGAGATCTAGTCCAAGGGTGATCTGTGTAGCTGCTGCCATGGATGGATTCTAAATAGAGTCCCTAAAAGAACCAAAACCAAGAGAAATACAAATCAGTTAAAATGCAGAAAATTTGGCAGGAACTATTCTCTGGTGCCTACTACTTCTTTTCTACGTTAGCAGCTAATAATGCATCAACAACCCAGTGCTAGATTGACTCATGTTGATGGGGTGTTGATTGCAAACATGTAGAGGATGTTGTCCCTCCTCCTCCTTGGATAAGTCTCTTGCACTTGGATAAGTCTCCTCCTTAGGATGTAAGTGGCTTCCAAAATCCCTTTCTCCCCCTTTTGAGAGAGGTCTATTTTCTGCGTCAGTTCGTTGAGCATGCACGCAGTATCATTTGTCCACTGCGTGATGTGGAGTAAGTTATCCAATCAGTATGTATAGACCTCACCACCCCCGCCCCAAGTACCGGATGAAAAAATCAGGGGAATAAAATCCTATTTTCAGGTCCAAAAGTCGTAACAGCAACCCTGCTATAGAGAAGGGCGAGAGATGGATGGATGGATGGATGAAAAAAATGTTTCTACGTTAGTTATTATATTTATCCTTTCGACCAAGAATCAGTAGGGATGGGCCGGCACTCCTGGATTTCGACCTGACAGAAACGAGGTCCCATCTCCCTGCAGAACGGGCCTGGGATGAGCTCGGCCCGGGATGGGATCTTTATACATTAATTTCACGCCCGACGTTCAGGTCGACCGGGCCCGGGCCCCGTATGAGCTCGACCCGGGATGATTTTCACGCCTGACGTTCAGGCCGACTTGGCCGGGATGATCGAGGTCTTCAAATTCTATCGAGATCCCGATATGAAAAGTATTGGGGTTTGAACTTTGGTAGTCTCCACACCCCGGTGTGGGGCGGTTATCAATGAAGGGTAACAGACCCGAGGAGGTTATAACACCGGTTCCTTGGGCTCATTACAAGAATTCCATAAAATAATCGGAACCCGAGGATTCTCTGATTTGAAAATATGAAAAAAATGTTGGATTGGACGGTTCTTGACGGTCGCACGTCCAACCACTGAGTGGTTATTGGAACCATGAACAAACGGTTCTCTGATTTTGACTAATGTTTTTTTTTCTAATAACATTACTGGGAACCGGTGGATCTCTGATCCCGACATATGAAATATGGGGAACTGGTGAATCTCTGATTTTGACATTCTAGTGTTTTTTAACACACCTATGCATTACGCACAGGGTACCCACTAGTATCACATAATAATAGACATGACTATGTCCTCAAGGTTCACGCCCTTGCTATGGAGCATGAATGGTGAGAAAACATAAGTAAGGTAAGAATGAACCAACGCGCACCAACGAAGACATGGGCCGAGGCAAAGGGAATAGGAAGAGGAAAAAAGTCCCAATAAGAAAAAAAAACAAGATCACAAGAAGAACAAAAAGGAAAAAGAAATAAGGAAGTAGAAGAATAAAGAAGAAGGAAGAATTTTTCTTCTTTCTTCCTTTCTCTTCTTTGTTTAACAACCAAAACAAAACCCAGAATTTTCTTTAAAAAAAACAAAAAGCAAAATGGAAGTTGCTCTGGAAGCTTGGCACTTTGTTGCGGAAGCCTGGCACCTCGCACACAGCTTTCAAAAAACATGCAGCTTTGACGTAAGGAGCCACATAAACAAACACAGTCAGGAGGAGTGAGCTACAAATTTCATAACTTATGATCTTAAAAACATATGTTGATGTGAGCTCCTCGCAAACAACATTAAGAAAAAAAAACCATTTATTTTTTAAAAAAATGCATAGGTTTTTCTGTGAGCAGCAAAAACCCTCGCCTCAAAGTGTTGCAAATGTTTTTGACCAAAGACGAAGTTCAAAGAAGTGAAGAAGAAGAAGAAGAAGAAGAAAATATCAGTTCTCTTGTATATTATTATTTTTGTACCTTTAACATGGGGTTGAAATTTTTGCACCTTCTATACTTTGAATATGGTGTGCCAGCAACATTAAGCCAATGAGGAGAAGGTATTCAAGGAGAGTAATATGGGAGACATTGTTATGTTTTGTCCCGCTACAATATGTTTAGACTCCTAGACATGATTGTTTTTTTAAAAGCTCTAAATTTAGACTAAAAAAAAAGTTTGTCAATTCTTGGGAGAGGGAAATGAGCCTTACTTCATAGTCCATGCGCCGCCCCCCCCCCCCCCTCATGTGTCATCTTGTTTGGTGGATGTGTGGACACCACTTCTCCTCACAGAATTGGGGAACATAAGTGAAATTTCCACCCCAGGCCTCAATCTATTGGGATTTTTTTTTTTTTTTTTTTCTAAATTGTGGGCATCAAAGCAAGCTCACCAAGTCAAGCCGCCCCCCGCCCGCCCCCCCTTGGCACACATGCCAGAAATTACGGACACTCTATCGTAGTACCTACATGCCAGAAATTACGGACACTCTATCGTAGTACCTTGGCAGCTTCAACATTAAATATATTATTTCTAGAGATATTTGAAAATTTCAAAAATACTTTTTTCCACCGAAGAACAATTTATTTATTTTTGTGAAGGGAATGTAAAGCATCTTTTGAAATATTTTATTTTCAACATGGAATCTTCAAAATAAATAAATTATTGCATTTTACTTTTGGGCAAAAACAATCACAACACTTTCATTGCAAGGACGTAAAGTAAGAAACAACAAACACGAAAACAACTACCTATGGACCGACCTTCATTTCATTATTGAATTTTAATTCACTTGTTTATTTTTGTAATTTCATTGGATTCTGTAATGCATTTAATATTTTTATTAATAAAATTATAGTAGTTATATAAATTCTTTATTATCCAAAGACTTTGGTTTCAAGTGGTCCATTTTGTAAGTAGTATTGTAATTCAAAATATAATTATTTCACTTCCTTTTCATGGATTACCTTTTGTATTTCCTTAATAATTTACTCCTCTCTTTTCCCCTGCCCATGACCTACATCCACATGAAAACACAATGTCCATGGTTATATACTAAAATGAAAATTCTAATGAAGATGCTTGATTAACTTTAGGTTCCATATGTCATTACTTTTAAAGGTTTTTTTTTTTTCAACACCATATTCACAAACATATTTTCAATATTTTCTTCATCAATTTGCATCTCATTTTTTCTTCAATGAAATTTTAATTCAATTTAATGGAGTCTTAATTTAATTGTCAATTTAATTTAGTTGAATTGGAATTCAATTCAAATTTCATTCAATGTCTTTGAATTCAATTCAAAATGCATTTAATGTCATTCAAATGGCACTTAATTTCCACAAAATAAATTCGTTTTTTCATCAATGGATCAATTGATTGTCACTAGTAATGCACGACAATGCAAAGGCCAAGTTGAGATTGACATAACTAATGATGAACCATTGCAAACCATATGGGAACATATGAGCGAAATAAGAAGGGGGGATGGGCGATGGGGATATTATTAAATTGATAAACCTCAATCTCCTTTACCATTATTCTTATCCCTTTTCACATTTGATGGTGAAGCTTAAATTTAAATTTAAATATTTATTTAACTATTAAAGTACATTCCATAAATCCAATTGTTTTCTCTTTGGCCACAATGTTCTAGTTTGTTTTAAAAATTCAGAAATAATGTTTTGAATCTCAATTGGGCTACAAATTCAAATATATTCATTTAAATGACATTATTTTTTTAAATTTCTATAATATCATCACTTAATTTAATTCTTTTTTTCATTTGATAAGATTAAAAATGTAATATTTTCATTTGGGCCATAAATTCAAATACAATATACTTTCATAATGAAATGAATCTAGTAATGGATTTATTTCAAATGTAAAAACATGACATTAATTTCACATGTTTATGTCAACATTTTCAATGTAATTTTAAAAATTAATTATAGTATTGTAATTATGTATTTCCTTTTCAAAACTAATTTCATTTCATGTGTGAAGTACACAATTATAAGTTGATTATAGAATTTCATATAAAATTCATAAGTACATTTAATCAATAAGTAAAGGCAGCATATACATTATACCACATATGACCAAAAAAAAGTAGCACATTTCATTGACAATGCCATATAAGTTGGCAAAAATAGCATGTTTTATTCATAATAGTCATATATATATAGATCACCATCTCTATCATATTTTGGTGATTGAATTTAGTCATAATATTAGCACTATGATTTTGATGTATCTTCCATGGTCCCCATGTCACTCATCATGTTTATTTTGATTTAAACAAAGCTTGAACTTAATCAAATTGAACATTGCTCTTTTTAGTTAATATAAATTAAAATAATCATGTTATTCAACTGTCAATGATTCTAGAATCACCTTAATCACAATCTTGTAGCAAAAAAAACATGCTTTTGTTATGGTGATTAAACAAAAAAATATCTTTATGTTCCATTGTACTCACCAAAACAATGTAATCTTTGTTTTATGCTTTCACACACACTCTAAATTGTTTTGCAATTTCTTCTATTGGCAAGTTCATGGTTTGAATATTGTCCACCTTCATCTTTGGCGTCTTGAAACCAATAATTCACAAGCTTCCATATCTTGGACTTCCACAAAAATAAAGGCCAATCATCTTTCCAAATCACTTTCACTTGGATGTTTCATTATCACACTTGTAAATGTAACGAAGGCCCCTTACAATCCCATTCCCACCACCTTGCTCATTCATTCTGCATCCAAAAAGAGAAACTCAATAGAATCCATTTCAACATCTAGCCTTCCACCTACAAATATCAAGGTGTATTTCAAAAACTTGTAACAAAGTATGGAGGTTTGGAAAAGTTGCTAAACTTATATGACTTCGAGGCTTAAATTTGAATCCTTTGGCATAGTAACATTTACAACTTGTGGGCCTCTTTCCAAAAAAAATCACAACCTTATCATTATTGTCATCCAACATGATGTACACAAATTATTAGCTACAAATTTCAATAAATAAAAATATACAAATAAATTTCATTTGTTCTATTCAAATATAGGACATATTCACAAAATGCTGAAAAATAAACTTCATTAAATGTTTGAATAGGCTTCACAACTAGTGCAAAAAACACACACACAAATGAAATTGATCAAATTATGTATAATGATTTTGATATATTTTTCATCATGTAACAAAATGGAAATAATTGTTTAATAAAATGTCGAACAAAATGAGGTCATGAATTTTCAACACATTTCCTTGTGTTGAAGTGTTTGCAATTTCCATGTTTCCCAATGCCTATTTTGAAAGTTCCATATATGTTGCTTCACTTAATATGAGTGGAGCTTTTTGACCATGTGTACATACGTATATGAGATTTATAGTGCACAAGGAGTTGATAGGTTAGTGAATACGATTTTTAAATTAATGTTATGAAGTTCTAAAGAATGGTGATAAACATGTTTCAAATAATATGAAATCAAATACATTCCCAAATAACAAGGATTTTAGATTGGTTTTTATTATTGAAACTCTAGTTGACATGGCCATATTATTTTTTACATTAAATAGCACATTATTTTAATAATAAATTTAATTATGATTCATTTTAAGAGAGAGGTCTATTTTGTGCGTCAGTTCATTGACCATGCATGTCTTCAAAGCGGTTCAACCCCCTCTCCCCACCTTCACAAGACCACAAGTTGAATATCAAGACCTCTAATTCCAATTACATTGTGAGTGAGTTAAGCAGAGCAAAAAGAAATAAAAAATCTTTGTGATTCTTTGAAACCCATGTTTTAAAACTTGCACGTCAAGGAAGGCAATCAACCTACTGATACCGCATAATAGTTTTCTGAGAACAATAACTAGATATGACTATGTTCTCAGGCCCTTGCTATGGAGCATGAATGGTGACAACCATAAATAAGGTAAGAATGAACCACCACGCACGAACGTAGAATAATAGTTCTCTTCTTCACTTTTCTCCGTCCTCCTCTTGTTCTTAAAACCTTGCTAAACTTTCAAAAGAAAACAAATGAAACAACCACGCACATGGCTTGGAACTTACTTGAAACTTTTGAAAACATGTAGCCTTGCAAAGCTCGACAAGTTTGGAGGAGTTCCTTCAAGAAGTGGGAACATCTCTCTGCATAGGGCTTATATTTAAAAGAATAAAAATGAAAGAAAATGGATAATTTTTTCCTCCATGAATGATGTATTAAACTACATGCATTATAAGAGAAAATAATTTTATTTTCTTACAATTACTTTCTTTTTAATTACATGTTTTTTGTGACATGCATGGTAAATTTAAATTATAATTTTTAAAAGTGGTCTCTATTGGGGTTATTGTTGAATGCCACCAATGAAAAAACTATCATATGAACTATTTTAATTTCAAAATAAATACATTTAAAGCATTTTTAATATCTTTAATTAATGATGGATGCCATGTGTTAAGATGAAAAAGAAATGACTATTTTATTTGGCCATTGGTAATTAATATGCTCCTCACCAATTGTTATGAATATTGCCTTTTTACCAAATGGTAAATTTATGCAAGTGAAGATTTATAAATTATATTTTATCATTTTTTTTAATATACCACATTTGACTAAAAGACCCTTTTACCTGACACATGGTAAATGGAAATATCATTTCAAGTAGGAAATAACTATCAACAAAATACTTTGATTTGTTCCAAAATCTTTTTTTAAAAAAAAAACCTTGCATTAATATATATATATATATATATATATATATATAACATCACATCAATAAATTAAAAAAATCAATTTTAGTTGCACGTAGCTTTTCAATTTGACCTCCTCATAGTTTTGAGTTTGTGAATCCTTTTCTTGAAAACATTACTTCCTTTGATAAACTGGTGATGTTGATGAGATATTAACATCATATGATAATAAGCTAGTTACGAGCCAATGTTCATATTTCATCTTTTTTGCAACACAATGTGATATTTTAGTTGAACAAAACATTTCATTTTCAATGCATTTTAAAAATAAATTGCACATAATGTAGCATTTGGCCAAACTATTGGATTTGAACACTTTGAGTAAAACAAAACATTTATTTGCATTAATATGTTTCAAGTGATTGACATATTTACAAAATGCAAATGAGTTTTTTTTTTCATTCTCCCTATCTTGGGAAAGCTCCATCAAAAACAATTTATTTATTTTCTTACATCCACTCAAACATCCTTATGGATGTTTGAAAGGTAACATTAGAGTAGAAAAATAAATCAAGTAGGATATAAGTAAAACAAACATAAGATTCTTCATAAGGTTTGACTAAATGAAGAACTTTACATGTAAGGTGTCTTCCAAGGCAAATTTATATAAAACATAAAACTCCTCCAATTGCCCTAGAAAAATTCTACCAATTTTTTGTAAAACATTATTTAGAATATTGTTCAAGTTAGTCCATTAAGAAAACTAACTAATTTTACAAAAAATCAAAATTCATTGCAATCCCACCTACAAGAAGTTTTAAATCTTTTAATATTTTGCCAAAGAATAAATACAAACTAGAATCCAAAGCTTTCTTGTCAAAATGTTAATTTTGATGGTTATTAACTTACATATAAGGTGTGTAACTTTTTGCACCTTCTTTGGTCACTAATTAGGTTTTTCACTTTAGACCTAACTAGCAAATCATAGAATAAATGGTACGATTAACTACATTGTAAAATAAATAAATAAATAAATGCAATAGAACTCAAATCCACCAAAATTAACACACCCTCATAAATATTGACATCAAGGTATCAAAATTTTAACTCAAAATTATTAAACAAAATTTTTTTATTTAAATTATTTGAAAAATACTTTTCCTCAAAACTTCCTTAAAAACATTTCTTGTACTTTGTTAAAAACCCAATTTCTAGTGTGAAGGTTTAATCCTTATTAAAATTCCATTTCTTGATCATTAAGGTGATAAAAAATCAATTGTAAAATCCAACCTAGAAGATGTTACCAATTTTTTGTTAACACAAAAAATGGCACATGATAATGTTAATGGTAGGTTACAAATAGGTTATTAGTTGGTGTACATAATCATTACAAACTAGTTCGATGCCAACTAGCTAGCTTTTAATTAGGATTTAATTTCAATTTGAACATGAACTTCACATTTGAAAAACTTTTTTTTTTGGACATAATTTTTTTGTATCTTCTTGATTTTTCTTTTGGTAGAATAGAGTTTTTTTTCTTCACATGGACACAACGAGGTCATGATGATGTATGTTGGCCTCAAGAATGGCTGCCGTTCGATTTGGGGGAAGCTGTGCGCATTTTCTCCGTATCATACAATGCACATAACCTATTCCGTCTTAATCATGTATCACAGATTGCACAGAACCTATTCCAGACTCTCATGAATCCTAGATACAAAGCCACCTTTCTTTCATTGTCAAAATGGCATGCTTGGGCAAATGTAGTGGTTTCACTCACAAATATATCAAGCAACTCAAATTTTCAGATATAAGATTTGTAACCCAACCATTTGGTCATCTCTCAATTGTATGGAAAATCTGTATGCTTATCAGTGGTACTAAATCAGCCAATTATAGATGGTGTTGCAATGCTTCCTGAAAAATGAACATAGCACAGTAATGTATTGTGCAGGTTGAATGGAATCATCCTTATTTGTGAAAATATGCTATGTTTTTAAAGATTGGTGTTAAAAAGCTTGGTTTTGAAAGTGCAAAGGGCTTTGACTTTCTAAATTCTGAAAATGCCATGAGGAGCTACAGTGCTGGAGTGTGGAAAGGTTTTTTTGAATAATGTCAGAGGTGAGCACTCCAAGATATATTTCAGTTACACATAAATATAGATATAACTAATATGAAATGTAGAAGTCAATTAAGTATTCCCTGAAAAATCAGCATCGTAAATGAATATGTTTCGTGCAAGTATGAATGGCATCATCCTATTGTGTTAATAGGCCATAGTTTTGGAGGGTTGGTGTTGAAGAGCTTGGTTGTAGAATTGAAGAGGGCATCAACCATCCATAATCCTACCAACTCCTTGTCCAAAGCTACAGTGCAGTGTGTGAAAGTATTTTTGAGGAATGTGAGAGGTGTGGCTTTCTATGCTGTTCCGCATGCTGGATCAAGCCATATTGCTAAATATGTGAACAAGTTGTTGAGATGCAACAACAGACATGATGCTGGAATAATGGATGACAAGTGCCCGGGCAACGAGATATGGAATGGTCCTCAGTGAATTTTGATCACGTTGTCATTGAAAACAAAATCAATATATATGCTTTTTATGAGGGCAGGCCAATGGAGCAAGTGGTACGCATGTGTTGCATGAAATGGATTTTTTGCAACCAAACACCCGTGATGCTTTGATGTTGTTTGATGCTGACATGTGCAATTTGGGTTCTATGAGTGGACTAGGGAATTTTGGTGGATTTTAGCTCGGCACAACGATCAGCAGGAGGTAATTCTTACAAGGTTGTTATAAGGTTGAGGATGCGGATCACATGCAGGTGTGCAAGCCCCAAAGTAAAGAATATCCCAGCTACAAGTTGCTTCTACAATTTGTCATTACTTGTGGAAAGGTGACTTTCAATAACCTGGTTAGTTCCATATTTCATTAACATTGAGGCATTACCTACAGTGTAAAATACAGTTAAATTTTTCTATTAGGAGGTAAGCGAGCTTGCTTGAGATTTTGATGAATTAGGAATGTGTAACGTGATTGCCCCATGCACATTTCCTGATGTAGAGTATTCACCTTAAGTGAGTGATGATGTAGTAATGTTTTTTCTATGAACGACAATTTGACTAACCTTCCGATAGTTGTATGTTGAATCTGAAGGTGGCAAGAGAATGTGATCAACCTTTACAAGAGGTTCATGACTTGCCTCAATCAAAGTTTGGTCTGGAGAGCTATGTGGAGAGGGTAGAAACATTGGTGACCTCAGAAGGAAGGAATGCAGCTCCTCGCTATGTGGGAGTATGCGGCATGGGTGGAGTTGGGAAAACTCTTCTTCTTCAAAGACTGTATGGGAGCCCAAAGGTAAAATGCCATTTTCAAGGAGCAATGTTTATTTGACTCACTGTGGGGCAAACTCCTGACAAAATGACTCTATATCAGACCCTAAGTAAAAAACTGGGTCTTGAACCAGAATTATATGTGAACCCAGAGGATTACAAGCGCTATTTACACACTCAGTTCATACAGAAAAGAGTTTTCCTGGTTTTGGATGATGTTTGGAAAGACAAGGTGTTTGATTCACTTGACTTAGCCAAGGGAGATGGAAGTGTCACATTGCTGAGCACTAGAAACCAGTCTTTATTGGAAAGAGCAAGTCCACAAATAAGCCAAGAGCATATGACTCCTCTTTCAAAGGAGGATAGTTGGAGCCTTTTTTGTGTGCATGCATTCAGACCACCATCCAATGTTCCATGTGAATTAAGGGCATTGGCACAGTGCATGGTTAACGAGTGCCAAGGTCTTCCATTAGCTCTGAAGGTTTTAGGCAGAGCAATGTTTGGAAAGACCTCACCTGAACTTGAATGGGAGCCACTACTGAAGAAGCTAAGGCAATCCTGCATAAAAGAGTGGTGTGTTGAAGAGGAGTTGTATGAGCGTTTGAAGCTTGGCTATGATCTCCTGTTTGAGGATGATAGGCGCTTGAAGGACATTTTCTTTACTTTGCAGCATTTCCTGAAGATGATATTGACTTTCAATACATTTTGTGGCATTGGATAGGGGAGGGGTTAGTTCCTGCACATGATGGAGATGATCCTACAGCAGATGCATTTTCCTTGTTAAAGAAGTTGTGTGAGCCATCATTCATTGAGTCACATACAGAGGTTCTTGAAGGGGGAGGGGATTTACTGATGTTCAAGGTACATGATGTGATGAGAGACTTGGCTTTCTACATACTGGAAAAGGATTGTGGCACACCCCCTGCGAAACAACTTTATTTTTATCGAGCCGGTCAAAATTTGGAAGAAATCCCCAAAGAGTGTACAGCAATATCGGAAGCGCTGAGACTATCATTGGACACGAAGAAGTTGGGGAGACTTCCTGAGAGTTTTTATGCACCTAAATTGGTGTCTCTACTACTTGGTCGCAATCCAATAGAGTTTGTACCAGCAAGTTTCTTGAGCAATTTTCCAAAACTGAGAGTTCTGGATCTAAGCTATGGACAGTTTTACAGTTTACCTGAGGAACTGGGTGATCTTAAGGATTTGGTTTGTCTTGACCTGTCTCATTGTGATAATCTAGAGATTTTACCAGACTCAGTAGGGAAACTACATGTGTTGAAATTCCTGATTCTATGTGCCTGTGGGATGTTGAAGTATCTCCCTTCTGGAGTGGTTGGCCTCACATCATTGCAAGTATTACACATAAATGGTTGTGACAACTTGACATGGGCTGAACATACACCATCAGGCATAGCAAGAGCAGAATCTTTGGGTCATCTATATCCAACCGTTGGAGCTTCATTGGAAGACATATGTGGGTTGGTTGTTCTCACAGAACTTAGCATTTCTGGAAAAAGAGATCCAGGGGTGGAGCTGCCTCACAATATATCTGCACTTACAAAGCTTAAGGTTCTACGGTTAGACGCTTGCATCTTGATGACTTAGCAACCTGCCTACAGATAAACCAGGAATGGAACAACCCTCCAGCAAATGGCAGGTGGGTCCTAGTTGGCCTTTTCACTATTCACTGAATCCTTGACCTCATGGATTAAGATAGTCATGGGACATTATTGTTCTCTTGGTACAGGGAATCAATGATCTTGTTGGTAGACCTGTGAGAAATAGGAGAATGCTAGCTGCCTATTTGTGTAGATGAGGTGGCGTGTTGAAGCATTTTCATCATCTGGACACCCATTGGACATGTGCCAATTGTGGTGTTCCAAGTGACCACATCTTGAGATACCATCTTGTTGAAGAATCTCCAAGCATCCTCCCAAATTCCCAAATTTTGCATACATGTCCACCAAGCTACTGCCCATTAAGGCACCTAAATCCCATGCACATTGAATGATCTGATCATGAGCCCACCTGCCCACTTCAAGTGCAACAACACCAGCACATGTATTCAGCAATCCCACAAAATGGTCAATATTGCATTTATTGAAATAGTTTCAGTGCCTTTTGCCCCCACATTTCACATACATGTCAACCAAGCTATTCCCCATAAAGACATCAGACTACTAGACATGCTACTCAAAACAAAATGAACTTGACACAGTGATTGACAAGACAGATTACTGGCATTACCAGTAGTCCATGCACTAATAAATACCATCTTCAAAGTGATCAAAGTGATTCGCTCATCCCTCAATATTTTTGAGCTGAACTTCTTGGAAGTGTGGCAATCTTTAAAAACCTGCAGATTTTTTTTATTCGGAGAGGACTACTAGGAGCTGTGTTGATGAGCCTAAGTGCAATAGCGAGTTTCTCACTATGGCGAAACACCGATTCTTCTTCTTCCACAACATGCAGAACGAATCTTGTACAAGGCACATACCGCATATCGTGCATGAGCCCTGACAACCTCTGCAGATCTGCATGAATTCAATAATCTGGCAGTGGCCTTGATCCTTTACTAGAAACATATGCACCTCATTGTTCACTTCAATCCAGGTACGACCCGGCTATTTCATCCCACCTTTTTCCAATCTCTAATTTAACATTCTGACAGAGATGCCGGTTGCCAGCAGCAGCATAGATGTTCGATGGCAGCCCATAATCAGCAGCACTGTCAGGTTCTAGTTCAAGAATTCGTCTGGCAACACGTTCTGCCATCTCCACATTGTCATGAATTCTGCAAGCACCAAGTAAAGCCATCCATGCAGCCACATGCGGTTTCCAGGGCATTGCCATGACCTCTCTACCTCCTGTAGATGGCCAGCATGGCCAAGAAGGTCGACCATGCAGGTGTAATGTTCCAACTTTGCAGAAATCATATAGTTAGTGACCATTGAAGCGTAACAGTGCATGCCTTCATCAACCAAACCTGCATGGTGACAAGCTGACAGAAGACAAATAAAAGTGGTATCATCTGGCTGTACACCTTCTGCGCACATCTGTTCAAAATATTTAAGAGCTTCCTTACCATACCCATTCATGGCACATCCTCCAAGTATGGCATTCCAAGTGACCACAGTTCGGGATGGCATCTTGTTGAACACTCTCTATTAAGCATTCATCTTCATTATAAATGAATGATATTTTCATTCATCTAATATATGGAGCTTTTTTTTTAATTTAAATGTTTTTAATAAATAAAACTTCCATCAAAATTATGGATGAACGTTTGATTTTATCATTATACTACAATTGATTAATTTTTTTCCTCATAATTTTAACAAATTAAAACTTGATGAAACACAATCTAATTCTATGTGACATATCATTTGTTGAATAATGTCATGTATTTTCCATTTATAAATGTATTTGATAGCTATGGTTTTAAATACAATTGTTTTCAATATATTTTAATTGTATTACTATTACTATGCTAACATCCACCACATGGTTGTTTATTTATTTGTTTATTATTGTTTTTTAGAGCAAATTGACCGAATGTCATCGATGATGATAGTGAGGTTTTTTTTTCCTTCTCCAAAGGTGGCACAACTTCCCTCAAATCTATTTATAAGTGTTGTTGATGACAATGATGGGTTATTTTTCATTTTTCTTTGAAGGTGCCACAACTTTTTTCAAATCTGAACAATGTTGTTAACAATGATGAATTTTGAATGTTTTTATTTAAATATCTTTAAATTATGTAATGTCATTGATGACAATGGGTTTTTGAAATAAATTAAAATGCAATCTTAAACACCTTAATTAGCTTTTTTTAAACAACCTACTATCATAGATGACAATGGGATTTTTTTATTAATTATTTATTTTCAAGGTGCCTTAGTTTTTCACAAAGTACATATATAATTTCAAATTCTCATCATTCCTAAAAAAGTATAGAAAGAAAACATGAAATATGAATTCCAAGCCTCTCAATTTGCTCTCATTATGTTAGATGGTAGTTTGAATTTTGTAAGGGCTCCTTTAAAGCTTCAAAAAGCCATCAGGTTAAATGAAATAAAAAAGAGAAAAAATTCAAAGAAGTAAAAAGGACATGGGCACTTAAGCAACCTATGCAAGAAATAAAATGAAAGGCAAGTCTAATTTTGTGGGGATAAAAGTTTCAATAGATCAAGAAAAAAACATGGACAACTTAAAAGTTTTTATTTTTTGGGCAGCTTGAAGCTCATTTGGGCAATCTAAATTTGTTTTGGGGACCAATCTTGTGTTGGTATATTGTTTATGATCTATCCTAAGGTAAGGGTATATATAAAATTTCAATTTATTTACCCATCGGGTAAGGGTATATTATGATTTTTTTCCCATTTGCAGTAGAATCCGTTTTTTTTAAAAATTAAGCGGAGGGGAAGCACCTTGATACTCATTATTTCATATACCCTTGGTAAGAGTTTTTAAAAGGATAAAAAAGGGAAAATAATTTTATCTTATCTAATAAAAAATGGGATTTTGTTTTTCACATTTTGGAATTTATTTAAACAACTTTCATAAGCTTAAATCTAGTTGGACAATGCATAGATGTGATGTCAAATTACAATAATAAAGTTGTATTAAAATATTTCATTTTAAATTCTTAAACATACATAAAATGAGAAACCATTGAAATCAAATTGACAACATGCAACTTGCTTATTAAACATAAAAACAAATCTAAAAATCAAAATATGCAATGTCAATGAGTTCAACATAGTGATCTAATTGTTTTTCAAACTCCTCTTCAGTATAATCTAAGAAATTTGCTTCAATATCGCCAAAGTCATCAAGAGACACTTTTTCTCAATATTGGATAATGATCACACATAACAATTGCAATGATTTTAAGGTTTAGGTGAAACTTACGCTAACAAGATTTACTCAAATTTTGAAAACACACAAGGTTTCAAGTATGGGTAATTAAAAGATATATCCAAGGTTATGAACTAGGTTAGTTTTCCAATATTATATACCTTCGAATATGCATTTGATAAGTATATTGATTTTGAAAAAATATGGTAGGATAAATAATATACCTTGATGCATACCTTATCAAATGTAGGTATATATGGGTAAATTATATACCCATACAACATTAATTTGGACATGGCAACATTCCTTTAAGGATGTGCAATCAACAACTTGGCAATATTGATTTAAAAACATGGATTTAGCAATTGGGCACTATTGACTTTGCAAGTTGGCAAAATGCACTAAGAGAATTCATGGCTTTTCAAGTTGTTCAATTTGACTAACATGTCCGTTTTGATTAAAATTTTGAGCAAATTTGACTAAAGACCCCTAATAATTGAAATAACATGTTTTTTGTGACTAGTTTAATTGACTAAAATGATCTTTCTAACTACTTGGTTAATGTGACATTTAACCAAAATGGACATCTCTAGTATAAAAAGACATGTAGTCAAAGAGATATGCAATTACAAAGTTTGGAAGTCATAATTACATAAGTAGGTAGTAAGTAAGGTAGGTACATAGGTAAATAAATAGATTATTATTATTTTATACTTTAATTATTTGGGTAGGTTTATTATACTTAATTAAGGTAGGGTAATTACTAGTTAAGTAAGGGGTTTAGGTTAATAATTAATCAATTGATATTTTTTCATTTATTATTCGCACAAGTAAAGTATATTAATAGGTAGTTAGGTAAAGTTTGGAAGGATAACTAGTTTGTTGGGTAGGATAAGTCATTATTAGCCTTGTCAAAGTAAGGTAGGGTATGTAAATAAACAAATAAATAATATCTTATGCATTAATTGTTTAGTAGGTTTAAAACTAAACTTAAATAGGGTAGGGTAACTAATATTTAGATAATGTGGCTAGATAAATAAATAAATAATATTTTTCATTAAATTATTAAATCAAATATGGTAGGTAGCTATGTGTAAATAGGGAAAGAGAATTATATAGTTAGGGAGGATAACTAGAACTAGGTCGATCCCAATAGAGTTGGGTAATTAGTTAAGTAGGTTAGGTTAGGTTAGGGTAGGGTAGGTGAATAAATAAATAAAAATTTTATTCATTAATTATATGGAAAGATCTAATTAGGCTTAGGCATGATAAGGTAATTACTAGATAGATAACATGGATAGGTAAATCAATAAATTATTATCATTAATTATTATAACAAGTAAAATAGGTAGATAGGTATAACATGGAAGGGTATATAACTAGTTAATTAAGTTGATCCATGTAAGGTACATGGTAATTAACTATTAAGGTGGGTTAATGTAGGTATAATGGGTAGGTAAGTAAATAAATTATTATTATAATTTTAGGAAATTGGTTTAAAGAAAAAGATGATTGTAAAATCTAAAAAATAAAATTTACATAGGGTAAGACAAATTAGGTTGTAAATATTTATATGACTAGATAGGTAAGTAGTAGGAACATAGTAATAAGTGGGTTCATTCAAGGTTGGGGTTCCAAAAAAGGACATCTAATTAAAACAAGACTAAAAATAACAACTTTAAATATTTGTAGTGTTTTAATATATTAAAACTATGGTTTATAGTTGTGATCCTAAAATTGAAAGATTTAAAGAACAAGCTTTTAAAAAATTCTAATAATCATAGGATGTTGTATAGAAGTCCTTTTGAGTCCTTAACTGTCCTAATTACAATTTTTTAAAAACGTGTCACAAATAATGCATAAAATAATGCAATTGATTTCAAAAAAAAATTACAAGAAAAAAATGTTTCCCTTTCTACAACTACATGTTCATTAATTCAATTTGATGAAAAAATAAATCATACAGAAATTTCAAAGTCTTCAAATTTTGAAGTCATGGGTTGCAAGGGAAATGATTTTTTTATTCAATCATTTGCATAGTTATTTACATTCATTAGGTTTTAAAGTTCTAACTCTAGATGGAGGTCACATGTGCAAGAAATAATCATGTAGAAAACCATGTTAGTTGATTTTAGAAGCCCATTTTGACGTTTTCTACATTTTTGCTTATAAACAAAAATATTCATGCACAATTATGTATGCTTGTGAAAAATCACCACCATCACATGACTTATCTTAGTTTCAACTATTCAATTTTTCTCACTTACATATGTTTCATGAAAAAATTGTAAAAGGTGGCCCTAAGAAAGTCCTAGGGGTTTTTTTTTTTTTTTTGAGTACCCCAAGCTTGAATAGACCCAAGTATGCAAATACATAATTGGTAGGTGTGTTTTAAGTTGGTAAATAGAGTTCATAAAGTGTAACTGCCATAATACCTATTCAATGTCAGCTATAACTATATCAACTTACAAAATTCTAAAAATTCTAAAAACTACCAGCCCAACCGCCAGAAGTTATGGGATTAATTGGAGTCCTCATTACTATAACCAATTATTGTGATGAGATAAGTTTTGCTCTTTTGATGCAATCTTCACATGGACATTAAGTACAATGATCAATCATCATTGTTGAAAATTCTTATTTCAACATAGTATGGGACCAATTTTTTGAAATTTTACATAAGATTTTATTGCTGAATTCAGTCTTGAAAAATAAAATACTTATATGATGGCCTGTTTAATATTTTTCATATGACACCAAAGCAAGATAGTACATTATTGAAGGACAATTATGCCCCTGGTTTTCTATGCTTATGTTGTGGTAATGGGGGCCAACATATCAGCATCACAAGTGACTCTGAATTGTAGTCACATGTCCTTTGATGTGTATAATCAAAATTCTCCTAGGTTTTTCAACATTCAGGGATCCATTGAAAAAGCAAGTGAATGGTATACTTTAGAAGGCAATATGCAATATTTCCTAAAATACTAGTCTTTGGATATAATTTCAAATTTTAACCTAATATCATATAACTAACTTACCAAAGTCATCATCTGTGCAACCATTTTTCAAATAAAATCTGAAAATGCTTCTCCATCAAAGATCTAAAGGTCATGACTCATGAAAACTCCGAGTTGATCAACAACAGAACCTGTATATCCCAAAAACCCAACAATTTTGCCAACAGAACTTTGGAAATGGGTGAAATTTGGTTCCTTTCCCCCACCATATGGCCCATGAACCTTTTTGAGGTTGGTATGAAACGTTATTGCTGATAGTGCTTGAACTACATCCCCATTTGATTTATTTTTATAATGCGTGACTCCTTCATATCCTTCAACTTGCGTTAAGAACTCATATGGTTCAAGCAAAAACTGCAAAAGCAAAATCTCGATATAAGTATATAAACAAGTGCAAATTTGAAACTACACATGTCAAGTGAAAAATTCACATTTCAAATCAAAATTCCAATTCTTGCTAAAAAAAGACTGAAATCAGAGGCACACCTTCTCTCTCTTGCCATTTACTGCTCTCATATCTCGACCAAATACTGTTGTAGCTTTATAGCCATTGCATTCCTGTTCAACCTTGAGAGTCCAAATAAGTGGTGTTGGATCACTTTCATACTGTATCTCAATACTTCTGATGGACATGGGGGTACTGCAACACACGAATTGGGAACCCCGGCAGCCTCCAAAAGGTCCTTCCCTCTAAGGAATAAACAACACAATTAGAAGACGTTCAAAGCTTGTGATAAAAAGTTAAATATACAATTAAGATAATCATTCAATGTTGGTTTTGCATATACATAGTACAGGGAAGTTTCAGCACATGTCTGGACTCTGAAAACTCATAATTGATTAATTTTGAACATTCTATTTTGAAACAAATTATTCCTCGCTATTCCCAAAAACCTTCATCCTCCTTCTTCTTTGAGAAAATTTATTTTAAAAAAATTTCAGCAATTCTCAAAAATTAGAATTTGTGCCAAAGCCACCAAGGTACGACAATATAGCTTGCACACAGAATATTGTCTAGTCTATGCACCAGTGTTGAAGGACCCTACTAGGCTGGTATGATGAGGCAATACCGGCCTTGTACCGGCACTACTAACTTGGTGCGGACCTAAACTAGCATTGCTCTAATTTTATACCAATAGAATACCTGGTATATGTTTTCCATACTAGTAAAAAATTAGTGTTAAGCCCCACACCATGACCAAGCCCCTATACAAAAGTATAGAAAAATACCAAATACCAAGATCAAGCATGAATGTCAAAAGTCCATCCAAGACCAAACCTAGAATTATCTCTCCTCCCTCCCTTCTATGAGGATTTTCACCAAAATGAAAACATGCCTTTTTCCAACTTAAATGTTGGAAGTTGGGTCAAAAGAGATTCCTCCAAGCCTTTGGTTCCAAAAGGCAGCTCATGTAGTGAAATTTGGTCACAGGTTTAGCATCTAAACTTCCCAGTGTGAGTCTAAATGTTCACAGGTACAAAAGGCAGCTATGGAATAGAAATCTGCTCAGAGTAATATTGTCTGTAGCTTTTGGTTCACTACAATTGTCCAATGACCCTCTGATCTATATATTCACACTCCAATCTTTATAAAGGAAGAGGTGAAAACTCAGGAGGTAATATATTAAGGGGATCACTTTAGGACACAAGATCACCATAGTGGGAATGTAGATCACCGATTCACATTTTTTCAAAGGAAGTTGAAACACACCTTAATTCCTTGAAATCCTTCATTCGGGGGCAGCTTAGCCAGGGTTGATTTATCATCTGGAAAGTAAAACATCAGTAAATAAACCAAACATAGAATTGAATTAGACACACAAACTCGAATTAGCAATGATTTTACAGCTCTATAACATACATGGGCCTACTATGTCCAGATGGTAACAAAAAGAAAAAAAATGGTAAACGAATTATTCCAAACTAAAGCTCAAGTTTGCATCCATTGAGGGCTCAGGAAAATTCCCCTTCAACCAGCTCCCCATAGGGGATACATATAAGTATGTAGTATCGTAACACCTATTTTGCTCCAAACTTATAGTAGACATTTATACAAAACTTTACATTTTGAATTTCTGCAGCATATTTTCACAAGCAGTTGAAATACCAAACGACAAGAACCACATGAACAAGGCTATAACTCAGCCATTGATAGGTTGGATGATTTCCTCAAAACCACTAACTCATCACGAGATCTTATTAATGAACAAGCAAAAAAAATCTTTTGTATGTGGACAGTGCCTTGGCCCTGACCAAGTAAAATTGCTCCCTTGATAGAGGATGACACCTTGGGCATAAGGTGCCTCCTCTCCTTTCAAATGAACCACCAACTGAATGTTTGTCAAAGTAGAATTCTACTGCTTCTTTATGTTAGGCTATGCTTCAGGAATTTGCCTCCCACTTCACACATAGGCCTCATTCCCAAAACGACCTCATTCTCAGTTCTTACTGTACATCACCAATTCAAGCAGTAAGGTAAACCCGGAGGCCATGGGCTTTATCTTAATAAGAGCCTGTGAGGCGGGGCTTGATTTTGATAAAGACTATGGCTGAGGGATTCACCTAAATGTGAAGGCCCATCAGATGTAGGTGTTTCAAAAAACAAAATGCCCACCCAACAAAAAATTATGGTGAGGAACATGCCTTTCAATTCCAGTAGAAAAATCCTATGAAGGTGTTTACATGTGCAAAATACAACCCTCCTAAACTATTTAGGTTGGTAAAGTTACAATACCTGTAAGAAGTAAACCTTTGATGTACCTCAGCTCTGTGCAAATGTCAGGGAAACTAGGTCGCAAGAGTGGGTCCGCATGCCAACATCGTTTGATAAGCCCAGACAAGTGAGCAGGGCAGTCCGGTGGCAGATTTGGTCTCTTCCCCTGTCGCACACTGGCTTTGAATTCCGTGACTTTCACATGCACTCCATCAATCTGCAAAGGGCTCCCAGTCACCACTGTCGAGCAAAGGATACCAAAGCTATAAACATCTGTTTTCATGGGGTGAAATCTCTCGGGTATCTCATCCTCAGGTTCAACCCCATACACCTCGGGTGCCATATACAGTGTGGTACCAATTTTTAAGGTCTGCTGTGAATATGCAGTACTCTGATTCTTGACTTTTGAGGTGCCAAAATCACAGATTTTAGCAATCCAAACAGGATTTGACAGTGGACATGACGTTGAGTTCTTAGAGTCAGGATGATGATCAGCAGACACTTCCTGCACTTTCTTGACAAGAATGTTCTGTGGCTTGAGATCACGGTGCACTATCCCCATATTGTGAAGATACTTCACACCTTCTGCAACTTGAAGCATCAGATCCACAGCTTGCAGGATACTTGAGATGTGGTGTCCGTCCAACAGCATGTCATGGAGGCTCATATCCATAAGCTCCATGATATATGAGCACTCTATGGTACAACAAAGAAGACGCATAAGGTGAGGGTGGTTCAGACCTACAAGAGCTTCAATCTCTTGCTTGATCACAGTTCTCCATTCTCGCCTTGGTTTCTTCATCGCATATGTGTCTCCACGCCAAACCACTTTGCATACTTCCCCAAAAGCACCTGAACCTATGTGACCTTCAGATTGCAGATCCTTCTGACTTATCAACAAAGCAAGAGGCCATTTACTCAACATCTTTCTATCAGGTGGAGGCAACCCTTCATAGTACTCCTTTTGAGCTGCTTTAGATTGTGCTTGGAAGTCAATCTTCTGCAGCAATTGTGTTGCAAGACATGGTACACTCACTTGCTTTCCATCCCAACATTCTCCACTGCAAGTATGGTTTTCCTTCAAGTCCCTCAAAAGAGCTTTGAGATCCTTCTGATCTCTTTTTGCAGTTACAGTTAGAGCATATCTATCCATTACACTCAGCAGCCCATGACAATCTTCTGGCTTCAAAGCCTGATTGTCTTCTCCTGCATGCTTGAGAAGGATACTACACAATATTGAGTGGTACCATTGCAAGTCGTACAGAATTCCACTTGCAGTTTCCTTCAAGTCTCCATGTTGCCTGAGCGCTGATTCCATCCATTGATTGCAGAAGCACTCTTTGAAGAATGTCTCATAAGCTCTGGTTAGGACCTGGACAAGTTCTTGGGTTGCTTGAACCACATCTGGAGAGCTCATTTCTTCATCGGGTAGGTCACATTGCAACAATTCTAGTGTTCCCTGAGTCTCTAACAGCTTGTTGCACACGAGTATACACTGTTGCCCACTGATTAGCAAACCATTCGACTTGTTATCTGCTAAAGAAAGTAGCTTGTATTGTTCTGTTATTTTCTTGCAGAGATCTAGTCCAAGGGTGATCTGTGTAGCTGCTGCCATGGATGGATTCTAAATAGAGTCCCTAAAGAACCAAAACCAAGAGAAATACAAATCAGTTAAAATCAAGAAAATTTTGCAAGAACTATTCTCTGGTGCCTACTACTTCTTTTCTACCTTAGCACCTAATAATGCATCAACAACCCAGTGCTAGATTGACTCATGTTGATGGGGTGCTGATTGCAAACATGTAGAGGATGTTGTCCCTCCTCCTCCTTGGATAAGTCTCTTGCACTCGCAGCATACACCTTAGGATGTAAGTGGCTTCCAAAATCCCTTTCTCCCCCTTTTGAGAGAGGTCTATTTTCTGCGTCAGTTCGTTGACCACGCACGTCTTCAAAGCGGTTCAACCCTCTCTCCCCACCTTCACAAGACCACAAGTCGAATATCAAGACCTCTAACTCCAATTAGGTATTCTTTAAATTGTGAGTGAGTTAAGCAGAGCAAAAATAAGATCAAAATCTTTGTGCTTCTTTGAAACCCATGTTTTAAAACTTGCAAGTCAAGCAAGGCAATCAACCTACCAATATCACATAATAATAGACATGACTATGTCCTCAAGATTCACGGCCTTGCTATGGAGCATGAATGGTGACAAAACATAAATAAGGTAAGAATGAACCAACGCGCACCAACGAAGACATGGGGCGAGGCAAAGGGAATAGCACGAGGAAAAAAATCCCCATAAGAAAAAAAAACAAGATCACAAGAAGAACAAAAAGGAAAAAGAAATAAGGAAGTAGAAGAATAAAGAAGGAGGAAGAATTTTTCTTCTTTCTTCCTTTCTCTTCTTTGTTTAACAACCAAAACAAAACCCAGAATTTTCTTTTAAAAAAACAAAAAGCAAAATGGACGTTGCTCCGGAAGCTTGGCACTTTGTTGCGGATGCCTGGCACCTCGCACACAGCTTTCAAAAAACATGCAGCTTTGACGTAAGGAGCCACATAAACAGACACAGTCAGGAGGAGTGAGCTACAAATTTCATAACTTATGATCTTAAAAACATATGTTGATGTGAGCTCCTCGCAAACAACACTAAGAAAAAAAAAACCATTTATTTTTAAAAAAAATGCATACGTTTTTCTGTGAGCAGCAAAAACCCTCGCCTCAAAGTGTTGCAAATGTTTTTGACCAAAGACGAAGTTCAAAGAAGTGAAGAAGAAGAAGAAAATATCAGTTCTCTTCTATATTATTATTTTTGCACCTTTAACATTGGGTTGAAATTTTTGCACCTTTAAGATGGGGTTGAAATTTTTGCACCTTCTATACTTTGAATACGGTGTGCCAGCAACATTAAGCCAATGAGGAGAAGGTATTCAAGGAGAGTAATAGGGGAGACATTGTTATGTTTTGTCCCGCTTTTGACTCCTAGACATGAATTTTTGTAAAAGCTCTAAATTTAGGCTAAAAAAAAAGTTTGTCAATTCTTGGGAGAGGGAAATGAGCCTTATTACTTCATACTCCATGCCCCCCCCACGTCATGTGTCACATGCTCAACTTGACAAGCACATTTGGTGGAGGCCCACAAAGTTCTTGTTTGGTGGATGTGTGGACACCACCCTCCTCACGGAATTGGGGAACATAAGTGAAATTTCCACCCCGGGCCTCAATCTAGTGGGAAATATATATTTTTCTGAATTGTGGGCATCAAAGCAAGCTCACCAAGTCCTCAAGCCCCCCCCCCCCCCCCTTGCGCACATGCCAGAAATTACGGACACTCTATCGTAGTACCTTGGCAGCTTCAACATTAAATATATTATTTCTAGAGATATTTGAAATTTTCAAAAATACTTTTTTCCACGAAGAATAATTTTATTTTATTTTTTGTGAAGGGAAAGTAAAGCATCTTTTGAAATATTTTATTTTCAACATGGAATCTTCAAAATAAATAAATTATTGCATTTTACTTTTGGGCAAAAAAAAAAAAAACAATCACAACACTTTCATTGCAAGGAGGTAAAGTAAGAAACAACAAACACGAAAACAACTACCTATTGACCGACCTTCATTTCATTATTGAATTTAATTCACTTGTTTATTTTTGTAATTTCATTGGATTCTGTAATGCATTTAATATTTTTATTAATAAAATTATAGTAATTATAATATTCTTTATTATCCAAAGACTTTGGTTTCAAGTGGTCCAATTTGTAAGTAATATTGTAAATTCAAAATATAATTATTTCAATTCCTTTTCATGGACTACCTTTTGTATTTCCTTAATAATTTACTCCTCTCTTTTCCCCTGCCCATGACCTACATCCACATGAAAACACAATGTCCATGGTTATATACTAAAATGATAATTCCAATGAAGATGCTTCATTAACTTTAGGTTACATATGTCATTACTTTTAAAGGTTCTTTTTTTTTCAACACCATATTCACAAACATATTTTCAATATTTTCTTCATCAATTTGCATCTCATTTTTTCTTCAATCAAATTTTAATTCAATTTAATGGAGTCTTAATTTAATTGTCAATTTAATTTAGTTGAATTGGAATTCAATTCAAAATGCATTTAATGTCATTCAAATGAGACTTAATTTCCACAAAATACATTTGTTTTTTCATCAATGGATCAGTTGATTGTCACTAGTAATGCACGTCAATGCAAAGGCCAAGTTGAGATTGACATAACTAATGATGAACCATTGCAAACCATATGGGAACATATGAGGAAAACTAAGAAGGTGGAATGGGCGATGGGGATATTATTAAATTGATAAACCTCAATCTCCTTTACCATTATTCTTATCCATTTTTCACATTTGACGGTGAAGCTTAAATTTAAATTTAAATATTTATTTAACTATTAAAGTGCATTCCATAAATCCAAAGGTTTTCTCCTTGGCCACAATGTTCTAGTTTGTTTTAAAAATTCAGAAATAATGTTTTGAATCGCAATTGGGCTACAAATTCAAATATATTCATTTAAATGACATCTTTTTTAAAAAAATTCTATAATATCATCACTTAATTTAATTCTTTTTTTCATTTGATAAGATTAAAAATGTAATATTTTCATTTGGGCCATAAATTCAAATACAATATACTTTCATAATGAAATGAATTTAGTAATGGATTTATTTCAAATGTAAAGACATGACATTAATTTCACATGTTTATGTCAACACTTTCAATGTAATTTTTTAAAATTATAGTATTGTAATTATGCATTTCCTTTTCAAAACTAATTTCGTTTCATTTGTGAAGTACACAATTATAAGTTGATTATAGAATTTCATATAAAATTCATAAGTACATTTAATTAATATGTAAAGGCAGCATATATATTATACCACGTATGACCCCAAAAAGTAGCACATTTCATTGACAATGCCATATAAGTTGGCAAAAATAGCATGTTTTATTCATAATAGTCATATATGGTGATAGATCACCATCTCTATCATATTTTGGTGATTGAATTTAGTCATAATATTAGCATTATGATTTTGATGTATCTTCCATGGTCCCCATGTCATTCATAATGTTTATTTTGATTCAAACAAAGCTTGAACTTAATCAAATTGAACATTGCTCTTTTTTAGTTAAAATAAATTAAAATAATCATGTTATTCAACAATCAATGATTCTAGAATCACGTTAATCACAATCTTGTAGCAAAATTGTTATGGTGATTAAAGGAAAAAATATCTTGCTTTGTTCCATCGTACTCACCAAAACAATGTGATCTTTGTTTTATGCTTTCACACTAACTCTAAATTGTTTTGCAATTTCTTCTATTGCCAAGTTCATGGTTTGAATATTGTCCACCTTCATCTTTGGCATCTTGAAACCAATAATTCACAAGCTTCCATATCTTGGACTTCCACAAAAGTAAAGGCCAACCATCTTTCCAAATCACTTTCACTTTGATGTTTCATTATCACACCCTTGTCATTTGTAAATACTAGTTTGAACCCTGTGCCTAATGCACAGGTGTGTTCTTTCAACAATGTTTGGTTCATGTTTTAGTTTTTTTTTTTAAACTTTTATCTTTTTTTTGGAAGTCCAAGATATGAAACCCTAAACTTTTTTTGGTTTATGTTTGTTTCATGTTTTAATTTTTTTATTCTTATTTTGTCTATCTTCAGTTTTTTCTATTTTTATAAATTTATTTATTTATTTAGTTTCCATTTTCTTTTCCAAAAAAAATCTAGTTTTTCTAATATTTTATAATAAAAATAGTTTTAAGAAAATATTTTTGTTTGATTAGATGCAGGTTTGAAGTTTGGAAAAAGAAGACAAACCTCGTTTTTTTTTACTCTGCTACTTACATGGCAAGTTCAAACCAGCAACAGAGTAAAATAGGAAATTATGTACTGTGAAATGGTCAAGCCCTTGCCCATATTGTCAGGTAATTTGCCAGGCAAGCCTGTTAGGGTGAGATAGGTGATGCACCCAACATAATGGGGCAAGGGTGAGGCCATTCCATAACATTAATGTCTGGGGGGGCAGATTCAACGATTTTAAAAGTCTCATGCTCAACAGAAATTTTGGTCACTTAATTACCAAATTACGAGTGCATACTCATCAGGTTGGAAGATTATGTCATATAATGTGGGCACGAAAATGACATAATAATCTGCCACAGTCCCAGTCCTTCACATGTTCTACGCATTTCCCAAAAAATGAACTCACAGTTCACAGTAATACCTAGTGAACATTCCGACGAGCTGACCTCACTTGGTGTCCAGAATTACTTCCAGTCATTGCAGAACTAGCTTGGTGGAATTACTTACACATTGCAGAGGGTCCTATCCTTGCTTCATCACTCCAGCATCTTGGTTGTCAAGAGAGTGGTGCCCTTTGTGGTGGCAGTATGGTCCTCCTGTTAAAGCCGCGTTGTAGTCTCCTCTTGCTTGATCTTCCAGTCGATCTGCAGGCATGTAGACCCTGGCTGTGAAGACAAACTTCCTCTGTGGGTCCTACAGCATTAGATCTAGCACCATCACTAGTAGTAAGATTAGGGTCAGCTAAAGCTTCTTGTGACTGCTTGGTTGAGTGCTGCACTGTGTTAACGTTGGCCCCAGTAACTGCAGCGAGAGGTGCTGCATTGATTCGATCTGCCTGCATGTTGAATAGCTGTTCTGCGAATTTACAGCCTAGAGAACAGAAGATGCTGCCGCTGCTGGAGAAGCGGCCACCAGTAGCTTCGCTCAAGAGTTTGGTGCATTTTGCGCAGCTAGGAGTCGCATGAGCTGAGGCAGGTACTTGTAAGCTGCTGCTGCTGCAAGAGGCGTTGCGGATCATATTCGGCTTGATTTAAAAATTTGGACCGGTAATGAATACCACGCTCTTTTGGTTGATGGAATACCTCTGGATGCTTTGCAGATCCACTAGTAAATTTTCGATCTCCTCTTCAAGGACACTAGGTCGGTTTGAAGTTCGAAACACTTGCAGCTTGTTGTGCCCGTGATGTTGTTTGCGAAGACGCTGGATCTGCAATATATACACGTAGAAATAGATCAATGACCTTGAAACTCATGCATGCAACTGACAATTCATGTGATGAGGAGACCTTGTAACCTAGTGCTAAATTGCTTGCTAGTTCCAGAGTACATTACGTTGAACACTGATCCAAATTAGGTAAATACTGCATCTGTGAAGTTTTCAACATGATTAAAGCTAGTAGCTTCAGCACTTGCCGCAAATTATGACTCAATTGTCTACAGAAGCAGATTAGACCAAGAACTGCATGTTTGTGAAAGATTAGTCATGACCTGAGAGTCCCGTGGAGAAGCTGTTGCGGACAGACGAATGCAATGAAGAACATGGAATTACTGAAGACGTCACCAGATTCCAAGAATACTATGATTAAGTTTGTAACACCTTCTGTGGCGCCGGGAGAAAACCTCAGAAAAGTATCTTGCACGTTCTAGAGTCCCAAGAGCTGTAACTAGCTAGAGATGGTGCCCAATTACCTGGGAAGTTCGTAGTGATGAGCGCTAACAGCATATCGGCCTGGGCGTGAGAGCTCATTGCCATCGCTGCTGCAAAGCTCGGCTCAACGGCGAAACCCTTGAAATTAGGAACTCGGAAGACAAGCGTTCCGAATGGCTGAAATTCTCAAGAACAATCCAACAAGCTGTTGAACGGATTTATCAGTGCAATTCACAAATCGAATGAGGAGCAAAAGAAATTCCTAAACACGAAGGGTAGTAATGAATTCAGGCTGGACTGTATGATGGGTTTATATAGAGCTGCCAGCACACAGGTTGTATTCGGAGCTGCCGAGTTTGTAAGTAGTTGCCCGCAGCCGCCAACGTCCTCAATTCAATTCTCCAGTCTCGTGTACATCGATTACTGCTCGAGCGAGTGAGTTCCCCATGCTGGCATCAGATGCTGGCCACACAAGGATGTCCATTGACGTGCGCGGTTGGCTCTCGCTAGTTGGACTCCAGATCCTTGATACATGATCCTGTTTAGCTAGTACTGGTGATTGTATGCCCCGGGTGATTCGAGCAGGTTAAGAGATATGACGAAGATGATTGGTAAGTATGGATTCTCCTAATTAGAATCTTAAAATTGCTTAGTTCTTGAAGACGGCGGACTTATCGAAAGAGCCGCAACAAGTTGCAGTCCTGGATCAGCACTGATCTTGAGTCGACTTTGCCTGGAATTAGAACTAGGGCCTAGTACACGCAGATCTTATAGCTTCGAGTGTCCCTTGGTTGACATTCATGTTCAGAGTTGATATGTTCAGGAAGGTGCACTAGGATATGCAAGAGAAATTCGCCAGCTTGCAAGTTTGTCGAGAGCTGCTGGACATGAGTAATGACGTCGAAGCTCTGCCGGAGCTCTTCTGCACTACGCCAGCGATGAGCAGAAGGGTTCAGGGTTTAGAGTTAAAACCTTTACTCTTGACAATTGGTGGGATTGTGTCAGGGCAGCCGGTGCATATTCTGATCAAGCCGGATCTGCCATGGATGGGTCACACCGCGTCTCGGAATTAGGACACTTTAGCTGGCGGCTCATGATCATGCTTCTAGTGTGAAATTCAGCTTGAGCAAATTAGGAGGATTCAGATCATATCCCGGGGTGGCAACTCTTTCAGGGTGTTCGAACTTCTTATTATAATTTCTAATGCTTATGAAACTTTTAAATTTTTTTATGATGTAATTTTTAATAGCACCTTTAGAAAGAAAGAAAATCAATAGAATTCAATGGGGTGAAAGCATGATAAACTGTACATCTAAAGTACTTACTAATCTACTTGTAAAGAGAACAAAAAGTAGGGTCAAAACCGATCACAAAATTGTTATATATTCAAGTTTTTAAGTTCAATGATAAATAACAAAGTACTTTTTCATTATTATGGATTACTTTTTAAATTTTGCATTATAAAAGTAGCTTTTAAGTATACTTTTCTAAATTGAAGTGGCTTTTAAAACTTACTTTTACAATGTAAGATTTGATTCAAATATGTGTCAAGTATATTTTACCAAAGAGAAAAAATGTATATTTTTTGATGAGGCCTTTAAATATACAATGATCTTTATGCTATAATTTCATAAATGTATATTTCATTAAATTTTCCAATGAGAAAGTAAGTTTGAACACCATATTGACTGATCAATTTCAAACCTACTTATTCCCTACTTTTATTATTTCAAAGTTTTTGAAATTTTGTAGTTGATTTACAATAAACCCAATTGAGGGTATAATAATTTCAAAATGAAATTTAAGTAAAATTTAAACTACTTTCTTGTGTTTTTGTGAAAACTACCTCTTTTTTAACTTGATATTTTTTCAACAACTTTTTTTAAATACTTTACCATGCTTTCACTTAATGGCACAAATTGTTTTTCTTTTGCAAAATTGTTAAATATTCAAAAGTGATTTTCAAAATTATAATTTCTTTTCTTAAACAAAGGTCTACATCCAAAGGGCTCAATGTTTTTTTAATTTATTATATTCTATACTTAAAAAATTATAATTAATATTTTATAACAAAAATAGGGAACGACAGACCTAAATAAGTGAAGGTGTAGATATATTCGTTAAGGTGTAAAACCTCAAACTTATGTAAGTCTTAAATAAATGAAGGTGAAGAAATAGTTTACATAGGAAGTCCAAATTCTCTTGCACACTCACCATTTCAGCAACATATGACATTCATATGAAACCTTTGATTTGCAAGTTAGTTCAAATCTTGGCTAGTTTTGATTAAGTTTAGAAGCGTTTGACACCTTTGATGTGAATAACTTTTGAAAAAAAATAAATAATAAATTTGATTATGCAGCATTTGCTTTTACAAGGTTTTGGATGGTTGGTTTATTTAGGGAAGAAGCTCAAGGTTGATTTGTAAATAAGTGAATTTGGGGAAAGAAGTAGACACAAGAATGTGCACAAGGTCTTTGGTTTGGGCAACAAACACTTGAACAACTTGTGGGGAAGAACTAGTATATACATTTCACTTTTTAATCCTTTTTTTTTTGCTAGTATTTTTCTCATACCTCTTGTCTTTTGAGTGCTTTGGAGCAAAGAAATGTACATGTGTTATCCAAATTTGTCTCATTCTTTATTTCATTTTATTGGCTAATTTTTAGTTTATATTTTTTGCTTTTAGGTTTGGGGCAAGAAGCACAAATCATGTGTGGGGGCTATTAGCTTGAGGCAACAAGCATATTTACTAAACCTTCTCAAGACATTTAATATGCATCTAACTCTTTAACCTTTTTTTTAATTTTTTATTTCTTTTTTATACCCTTTGTCTTTTGGGTGTTCTAATGTCTTATATACATGTGGCATGGTTTGTGTCATTCCTTGCTTTTATTTGTCAACTGATTTTTTCTCTCCTTATATTGTGTACATGTTTTTGGGTTTGGGACAAAAAACATGGCCCCCTTGTTTTTTTGGAGCTTTTTCTTGTATTTGTTGGTTGTTTTCTTTTTCTTTTCATTCATTGTGTACATGCATTTGAGTTTGGGGCAAAAAACATAGCCCCCTTATTTTTTGGGAGTTTTTCTTTTATTTCTTGGCTATTTCTTCTTTTGTTCTCTCATATTGTGTACATGCTTACCAAAACCAATATTACATGTGTATCAAAATCAGTGTTATACAATGGTTAGCCTGAAGTGGTAGACTTGTTCTTAGGAAAAATTCATGTAATTTAGATGGGTTCTACTTAGGCATGCAATTCTGAAAAAAACATGTTGAGATTTTTGACCCAAGTGTTGGGAATTCAAGTTTCTCACTTCAGGCTGATTAAGGGCCAACATTTGCTAATATTGGTAATGAATCTTTTGAGTATGAAATTGGGTTAAAGAAGGAAGTGCTCTATGCATGAGTCTTAAACCAGATCCAAATGTGGTTTGAAACCTTTAAAGCTCGCATAACCATATAACACTAATTATTTTGTCATCCATACAAGTTGTGGTTTTTTTCTCATGTCTCTTTCCTTGTTATGTTGGTATAACTTATTTTTCTTATTTGATTTTTTCTTATCAGGTTTATTTTCATTTAATACATATTATAATGTGTCACGCTTGTTGTTTTTTTTTTTCTCCGAGCTATATTTTTTGTGTGCTTTTTGTCATGTCACATAATTTTGTGGTCTGCAAAATAAATCAGCCCACACCATGTTGCATTTTTTAATATTCAACATTATTGTGACATAAATTAAATTGTTAGTTTATGATTTTAGGATGTGACTTTCAAAGTGACATGTTAGTAGTATGATTAACTTTTTTGTTATCATTAACATTAAAGTAAACCCAACAAAATGCATTTCTACCATCAAGTCTCCTTTCAACTCTTTGAGCATGCTATTTTTGAAGTTTCATTTTCATTATTTGTTCATTTTCAAAGCCTCTATTGCTTTTTGTTTCCAAATTGGGATAATTTATAGACAACTTTTCCATAGGAACATAATTGAAAAAAATTCACATGTTTCATTTTTAACTGTTATGTTTTTAATATTTTCACTTGACTACCCATTTTTCGACTCTTTTTTATCAATGTTAGTCAACAATAATGGAAAAAATGAAATAAAAGATTGTTTTACCATGGTGTGTTTTTAATTTTTTACTTGCATAATGATTAAATTATATAAATCCTACATACAACTCAAAACATTTATCAACATTTATGACATCAAAATAACTCACTTAACCCTTTTTTTCATGTAAAATATGAATATGCAAAATGAAATGTGATGCAACACAAAAAAAATGTATGAATGATAACAAATCCTAAAAACAACAAAAAAATTTACTAATGTTAGAATGCTCTAGAATCAACTTTAATAATAAACAAAACAAACAGAGGTTGAACTTGGAACATGAACAAATGTTTTATCAAAGGAAATGAAAAGATATTAAAACATACAACATTAACATCCAAACAAAAAAACACAAAATTATTGGAAGCATAGTTTGTAAATCATATTTTAAATAATGGAAAAAGTAACTTGATGGATTGGATCCAAGTTTTTTGTTCCTAAATCTACACAAAACAAATGGGGGGCAATATTTAATTGATAAGCAACATCACAAGAGAAGCCAAAAAATAATGCAAGGAGAAGTAATCACACATGGGAACTAAGTCAAAAAGGTACTTTAAGCTGGAGATGAGTTGAATAACATTGGGTCAAATAATAATGTTGGAGGTGTTGAACAACAATAGGAAAATTTGAATAACAACAAGAGGATATGAACAACAACCCAAGAGAAATCAAATAACAACCCAAAAGAAGTCAAACAACAATGTAATAGAACTCAGGCAAGAACTTGAGAAAAGCCAAACAATAACATAATAGGACCCAATAGTAACACAAAAGGAGCCAAACAACAAACCAAGAGGAATTGAATAGAAAAACTCTATAACAAAAAAATTCTTGAATTTCAAAGCACTATAGAACACAAATAAAAAACAAATTCATGAAGAAAACAAATCTTTTTAGAAAGTGGAAAAGAAGAAAAGAATGTTCCCTCCACATAATAGTTGTGGTAACGCCACCTAAAACTTTAGTTTTTTTTCTTTGGAAACCCGTAGATTACATAGTGTCTAACCTAGTTTAAGAATTATAATTAAAGTTGAAAATTGTATCATGTTATGTTTAAATACCATGCCAAGGTATCTTTGTTTTGAGATTTAAATAAAAGGGTGGGGTCTTAGGGGTTTAAAGTTTTCATCTTAGTAGTTAGACCTTTTATTACTTGATGGTAATCATTGTTACACAATTTCTTTCAAGGAAAAATAATCAAAATTTAACTATTGTGATAAATTGATTTGTTAATAATACATGTAAGAGTATTTAATGTTTATTACTAGACTTATATAAAAATAATTGTTGGTGACTTCTTCTAAAGGTGGGTAGGTGGAAAATATTCCCCTAATTTAAGAACAATTGAAGATTATTTTGGCAGCTGAGTTGGTAGGTTGATTTTGAAGATAAAGGTGAAAAAAATTAGGAACAAATGAAGAAGATCCATGTGTGGCATGGAACCTTTTAAGGGTTTGACCCATTCTCTCCATGTTTGTTGAAAAGGAGCTTGGATGAAATATTTTTTCTTAATGTTGTCAAGTTTTTGGAGGAGTTTGAAAAAAGTTGGAAATCAATATATGTATTGCAAAAGTGTGTGCAAATGCAAGAAATATGTGTTTTAAAGAAAATAAATTTGTTCGGGTGAATTTCAAAGTATGGGTGTAATCATACTAACATGTACCATTAGCAATCATAACTACTATTTAATTTTTTGAATTTTGGACTAGAATAACTTTTAATAAATTATTATTGTGAATACATTATGTAAATATTATAAGAATTTCTATTCAATATAATGAGTAAAAAATACACAATTTTCAATTTTAAAAACTTGTAACCACTACTTTAAAATAATTTTGACATTAAAGGCACAATTTGAAAATAGTTTTTTATGATAGATTTTTGGGATTTTTTTTAATGTACACCTTAACATAATTATAGTATCAAAATTTTTTCAATTTTTAATTTTTTTTAATATGTATTTAAATGACTTTAAGAATATTCTTTTGAAAAACAAAAAAAAAATGGTCTAAAGGGGTGGGTGTGGCTCCAAATAGCGTAGTTGGACCGGTATGTAATTTGATTTTGAAATAAATGATTGTTGTTCTTCGGAATTCTATTTCAGATTTGAGTTGTAACATACTATAATTCTTCATTTAATTAAACAAATTTTTACAAACAATCATTGGATGGTAATTGCAGTATTGTAAGATAGTTGCAATGAAGAAAACCAACAATAATGTTTGACAAAAGGTCATGACAATGAACACAATTTGCACCTTTATAAGTTGGCCACATATTTATTATTAGGCTTATTGAATGGATAGAATATATTGTGCAATGTTTTTACCAATTACAATGGTGTGTAGACCAACTTGTCCATCTTGTCAAGAATTTAATGCATGCTTTGAAAAAAATTGGCATGTGCACATGTTAATGGGCTTTTGTAGTAAGGTGTACATCACAAATTTTCAATAAAAACCATGCAAATATCTTAAAACAATATGTCCACAAAACATTTGTGGCTTCAAAGTGTAAAAATGATGCAAAAATGATGTATATTACTTCTATATAATTAATGTGTTTTTTCCACTTACAATTTTTTAATGTGAAACATGTACGATTTATATTTTAACGAAATTCATACAATTATTATGATGTAATTTTGCATAAAACTATTTAATTTTTGTATAACCTATGAAAATTGATTTTTTGCACAAAATTTGTATGAACATATGAAGCTTAATAAGTTTGTAATGTAATTATTCCCAACCACATATATTAATGCATTATTCAAAATCTTGTAGCAAAATTTTATAACATGAATTTGATAATTTTGAAACTAACAATAATAGTCATGATATGAATAGTTGATGAAGTTACTGGGATTTTGGCAATTTTCCTTACAAAACTTTCATACATCATAAACATATAGAAGGGGACCAATGGTCTTTTTGTGCTTTAATTTCCACTTCATTGACATATAGAAAGGACCAATGGCCTTTCTGTGCTTCAATTTCCATGCCCACTTCGTGAATCCAGGTGGAATTATTTTTAATGATGAACAATTAGAAGACCTTTGAAAGGATTGAAGTACCTCCATCCACACTCTCAAATGGGTGAAATATTAAGAAATTTTAACATCATCCGTACATCACACTAACTTCATATTCTTGGACCAAATAATCCAAGTTTTGGGTTTTGGCTACCCCTAAATAATGTCCACCAAGAATTGTGGATGGCCCATGGATAATATAATCTCATCTATGAGGTGGTAAACCCTAGGGGTCCCTAGACAAATACTAAGTGTTCCTAGACATATATTCTAATTCCTATTCAAACTTGGTTTAAGCTCAAATTTTGGTTCAAATTGTTGATATTTTGTCATATCGATGATGTGAAGTGTTACTGAACCCCAAACATAAATTAAGGATAGCAATTATTGTATTTATCACATTGACATTCCATATCACTAACATTCTAGTAAGCAAAACAAGTGTTACACATACCTAAACCAAGGGGTTTGAAGGCAACCTAGGAGTTCAATGTGACCAAAATGACCTAACTTTCAATAGTTAACAATCTAGTTTCACCTTCTAATGAGAAAATAATTATCACAATTCAATGCCATCCATTTGTCACAATTGAGGTCCCCATTATACAACAAATAAACTGGAAAAGTTGGAAGTTGCGAAGGTACTAGGAATATAAACTTGTTAGTCCTCGACAAACTAGATAATATTTTCTATCTATGGTCAAGGCTTTGGAATTTAAAGGTTATTATAATATATGAGAACAAGTGTAACCAAACAAGGAGTGACCGAATAAGGATTCTGTGATTGTGTATTTTGTGTGAATACCAGAATCGCTAATTAGGGTTTTAGAGTTAATCCAGCCGTCTCCTTCATTAATGAGAGCGGCAGATTTTATCTTTTTTGGAAGAAGGTTAGTGCTGGTTGTGCATGGAATGCATGGGGAGATTGCTCTTTGACTGTGTGGGATGGGAGGTACAGGAGGAAAGCAGCACGAATGATGGAAGGGAGCTGCGCTACATTGATGAGCTATTGAGGAAGAAATGACGGTGGAAAGGTGGAGGAGGACAAAGAAAAAGAGGAAGGATGGAAGCTTGAGCGGGAAGCCAAGGCAGAGGAAAGGAGAGGATTTTTAGAAGAGTGTGGGTTAGAGGAGCTCATGAAGGTATGGAGAAACAAATTAAGAATTTTGATTTTTGGAGGAGAGCATTAGAACTCAGGAATTGTTTTTGATTCTGGATGAATGTTGTTTGAGGAGGAGAAGTTCAGAGAATAGCAAGAGGATAAGGCAGAGCTAGAGATGAGTTTTGTCTTTAGTTTTTGTGTTAGAGATGGAAGAGTAGAGTTGTAGATGTTTGATAAGCTCAAAAGAATCTGGATGTGTTGTTTCGTATGTCTATTTTGTGGAGAACTTGACTGAGTTGTTGAAACTTTCCGTTACGCCAACGACTTAGTTGAGTAGGATCGTTTGATTTTTGATGAGCACTTTGTAGAGATGGAACTTGTGCTATCGGGGAATTCTGTAAATTGTGAGCTAATAAGTTTTGATCTATGAGATTCTGTTTTGCAGAATTGCATGAGTTGAAGTTGTGTCTAAAGGAATTCAGGGAGTGAGATTTTGCATTGGTGACGTATGCCTCTCATTGGGGTTTTGCTGAACTAGAAGACAAAGATTGGACTTAGATTAATGCCATTGTCATGCTGTTGGTTTGATAGACTAACACCCATTTACATCATGTCTGGGTGAACTCAACAAAGGGGTCGAGTTGTTATTAGACCCTTCTTTTTTGGTGACACAAGTATGTTGAAAGCAATTGTATAACCTTCATCAACTTTATTTTAAAAGCTTGAATCGAATTAAATTAATAATTATTGAAGTTAGGTTTTCAATTGAATAAATTCAAAAGAATATCTTTGAATTCCAAGGGTAATGTGAACCATACTGACACAACCATGTACGATAGTCTTAATTTTTAAGAATTACATCAAGGGTATTTGAGTGTGGTAAGGTTATTAGGGGGTTTTGGCAACTTCAAGTTAGAATAAGGAGTGGTGAATGGGATGGTTGTAGGGGGGTGTTTTCTTTCCTGAAATGCGATATCCCTGAATAAGGTGTTGGGTTAGTTCTTTTCTTCAACAATAAGTTGGTAGCCATAGTTTTAGAACTTCAATTGTGTAATTAGGGATGAAAAATCTCTAGAGGGTTGGAGGTAGAAGCAAACACCATAATCCGTGGTGTTTAGCAAAACATAGGTCTTGTTCTAATATTTAGTGAGTAGGAAGGATGTTTGAGATTCATGAGGCCGTTGAAGGGTGTCAATGAAAGGTCACATAAAAATGGAACAATGTTCAAGCCTTATAAACATAAGATTTATTCCAGATAACGTAAGGATTAAATAAATAGTGTGATAGTATGACAATGGCAACAAGGGTTTCATAATGAATGAAACATTTCAGATTATGGATAAGTTCAACAAGGGTTGCAATGACATGCTAAATCCTGGGCTATGCCATGGTGATAGTTCATAACTACAAGAAATCTAGGATGTGTTGAATGGTGCAAACTAGGTAGTCCGCCTTGTTGTTAGGAGGCAATCGACGAATCAGACCATGCAACCAACAATAGTGTCCAACGCCGGGAACTGAAGACCATGCAAAGATAGAAATATCTTCAATTTCGTAACAACCTTCACAAACAGTCTCAGGTTCATCACCAGAAACGAGGTCGATTTACAAACAAAATCACCAAGGTGTGAGAGTTCGAAGAAATACGACAGTACCAAGCTCGAGGGGGTTCAACTTCAAGACAAGGGTGCACCTTTCGAGGTTTAGGATCTTCATCATGAGGATGTTGCATGAGTGTCAAATCTAGAGATGACTTTAGAGGCGATTCTTCATTCACTTGTGCAGTTTGAGGCTCGTAAGATGTCGCCATATGCAACATCATGATTTTAAGGAAAGGAAAAGAGATCTTTAATCAAAATCAATTCGGCAATGAATGGGTGGAAGACTTGTTACATCGACATGCGTGGTCGAAATTTACAAATCAAGGAAAAGGAAGGGAATTCGTAGGTAACGGCCTAGAACCATGGTAAAGGCCTAGAACCATGGTAAAATAAGACCTTAAGGTCAAAGGGAAAAATTGAAAATTTGAGTAAAATTTATTGGGGGAAAATGGGAAGAGGTGAAAAGATGTTTCTCCTTCTCTTTCCATTGGCCACTAAGCAATGGAACCTTCCATTGACCACCAAGCAGTAGAATTTTCCATTGCCCACCAAGTTGGGATCTTCTTTCACCTACTTCCATCTCCTTCTCTTGAAAAGGGCAAATTCAAATCATTGGTGGCTCTCTCTTTCCCTAGACATAATTTTCAATTCAAATCTTGAGAATATTTGTTCCCACAAGCTTCTTGAGGAGGAAGAAAATGATTAATCTTGGAGATGGAGAAAAAAGGAAAGTACAATGGACATATGGTAATAGTTTTGAAGGAATGGAAGGGAGTAGGGATAATGTTAGGAGGTTGAAATCTTAAAGAAATCTCACAAACCCTCTCAGGTTTGGTAGCATAATTTATTACAGGTTTAGTTGCAGAGTTTAGGATTTGGTATCAAGGTGCGCCTTGTAGTTAATTTTTTAATGAACTAAGGCAAGCCAGATTTCAATAACATATGTGTTAGAAATGGCAGTTGAAGTGATTGGTGGTCTACATCCAACTTGAACCAACTACCTTCCTAAAACCCTCTCAGGTTTGGTAATGCAACTTCTTACTAGTTTAGCTATAGATCCTATGATTTGGTAGGAAGGTGCGCCTAGTAATTAGCTTTTTAATGAGCTAAGGCAAACCATATTTGAATAACTTATGTGTTAAAAATGATAGTTGAAGTGACTGGTGGTCTACAACCAAGTTGAACCAATTACCTGCCAAAAACCCTCTCACGTTTGGTAGTGCAACTTCTTACTAGTTTAGTTGTAGATCTAAAGATTTAGTAGGAAGGTGCGCCTAATAGTTAACTTTATAATGAGCTAAGGCAAACCAAATTCGAATAACTCATGTGTTGAGAATAATATTTCAAGTGATTGGTGGTTTGCAACCAAGTTGAACATGGTGTTGAGTCCTAAAAAGTTGTTTTAAATGAATGACGATTGAACATAAAATTCTAGGATTTGGAGTGTTTGAGCCTGGAAAATATACCTATCAGTTCTAAATCGTAAATGATGCATAGGAGGTAAGTTACCTAGTTTCAACTACAAACATAATCTAACATCTACAAATACACTTGCATTTTTTTTTCACCGGTAGCATTTGTACTTTCAAGTATAGTCACCTCATAGAACCAGGAGTAGGGGGACAAAAAGTCACTTCATAGGTAGATATAACATGGATAGTTAATCATGTGGAGTAGATGTCAAACATCTACACATAAGTTGGATGTAAATTATTATTATTACTTCAAATCATGAGATTTGATTTGAAATGTTATAAATCCATGAAAATAGCCTTAATGTAATATACCCTTCAAATTAAAAAACTTCAAGCAAACATTCATTTCTTGCAAGTGGTGAAACAACATTGTGTCCAACAATTCAAAATTAATTTCACAAATTATTCCAATTCTTGTTCCAATCTATTTCATCCTTGGTGTGCAACAACATCTAATCTTATGGCTTGCAATGTTTGTACTAAATGAATCATGACATGATGCCTCTAAGAAACTACTTCAAAGATTATATTGTAAAATTTTTAAAAATAGTTCACATTTAAATGTGTTGAACCCTATTGTTCATATGTATCAATATTTAGCATAAAATGAATTTTGGTAGAGGCGCAATGATGTAAATATGCTACATTTATCAACAAGACAAAGTTAGGTTGCTTTTAAGAGGGAAACATTCAAATTCTACCCAAGTGGTCTGAATCCTTTGACCATGTATTTACATCCTAGAAAAACTTTTAAGAAGTGTCAAGACACACCCCCAAGTAATAAAATCAATCTTGAGATATGAAAGATGGCAACACCATTAAGAGAACCTCTTAGAAATCAAGGAAATTATGTGCTTCATGGATTGAAGTTTGCAACTTCCTTCCTGATTCTAATGATTACATTGCAGAACTCACAATATGATTGAAGGTGTTTTTCCATATGACTGGATATGAATGGTGAGGTAGGCCTATGTGCCCAAAGTTGATCCCTTAGATCCTTCATCCAGCGATAAGATCCTGAAAACAATTTTACACAATTTTTGTAGTCTTTTAGACTCCATCAAGCCACAAATTTATTTTAGAGAGAATTTGTGGCATAGTCTTGGAAATAAGTGTGATTTTCTAAATTTATAATTCTTGCAAATTTTTGCAAATTCTAAATTATTAATGCAACATTTGCTGAGGTGAAAAACACATTTGTGCACTAGATGGGTTCATGGTGTAAGCTGTAATGGTGGTAATTAGCAAGCAAAATAACTACCCCAACTCTTTTGAAAAGTCGCCTCAGCCTAATACAAGTAATATATCTAGATAGATTTTCGTAGTCCTTTTATCAATTAGTCTAAATTGTTCCCAACAAGATTACAATTTCAATTTACAACTAGTGTGGAAAGTTTTCAGAATTCACGGAGAATTCGAGGTCATGGTCTGTAATCCAATTCGGTAGGCATGAGGGAAGTGTATAGAAAAAGTTCTGAACACACAATTCGTTGGAGAGAGATGATTACAAGCAACCTAGTGGGGCATTGCAGCAATCTATATCACTCAAGGATCAAGTGATGGCATGAGCAAAAAAATCTCACATGTCACAAGAAATTATGTATTGGAGATAAGGGAAAGGTGCCAAACACTAATCCTGTGATAACATGCAAAGTGCCAGAGAGTTTATAGCACATAGTTTGTAGAGTTGTGGAATATGATGAAAGTTTAATATCCAAGGTGGAAGAAGCCTTGGAGACCTTGAAGAGAAATATGAAAAAGTCTTATCCCCAATGATATATAACATAGATGAATTTTCATTGCAAAGTATTATAATGGGAAATTGGGTTACCCTAATTTTTGAACGCCCACTGATCAGGGAGACTAATTGACGTTTCTTTGGCCGTTTTGTGTTTGTGACGACTGCACTGAATGGGTATGGAGTCTGGATGGCGGCTTCGAATTATGGTTAAGGATCGTGATGCATTTATGAAGAATGGCGGTTTAGAAGCATGAGGAAGAAGATTAGCCAAAGGAGAAGAGGATCAGAGGATATAGGAAGCAGGCAGGCGAGCGATCGATGTGTCTGGGTAGGAGAGAGTTTCTGTCTGCAGAGTAATGGAGAGATTGTGAGGAGGATAGTGTGTAGAAGTAGATGGAGGTAGGAGAAGAGCTGGGGGAATTCTGTCTTTTTGAGCTGAGGGATCGGTCTGTGGGAAGAGACAGACAATGTTGAGATGGGGCGCGTAGGGTCGGACAGAAGGAAAGGAAGAGATTAAGTAGCTCGGTAGCAGAGAGTTTGTAGCCATGATCGTGATCTTCCGCTGCGTTTGATGTGTGGTTTAGCTCGTTGTTGCAGGAGTTCCTAGGAGAGAGAGAGAGAGTTTGGAGGAATGATCAAACCCTCTGGTTGTAAGAAACTGAGTTCGAGGGCGATGCTTGCGCTCCCAGACTATGTATATAATCTGATAATGAGAATCCGAGCATTTTCTCGAGTACATTCGTGTGTAAGGCATGATCAGAGCCGCATTTTGTGTCGAATCTTGTGTTGCTGAGTCTGTCACAGCTCGGATCGAGCCAGATCGGAGATCAGGGAGGTAGGTGGTTCGCAATAGGAGAGGATGAGTGTATATGGATGTGAATTAGACTGTCAGAGTGTGAGAACCAGGGTCCAAGGGAGATAGTGCATAGGGCTATGGGTTTCTTGGACCCTTTCTTTTTTGGTTACAGTATATTTTTCTAGAAATGGACAAACTGAATTGGTTCATAGCAATGGTAGCATTTTTTGAATGCAAAATTTGGCAAAAAGTCAAATATTGTTTTTAAAGAATGCAATGAACTTTTAGGGTTTTGATTGTTAGAAGTTGAAAAAATATAAGTAAAAATTGGCAAATTTTTTATATTCAATTTTAGTAAGTAGCCAAAAATATAAAAAAGATAATTAAGGATTTCTACATCATATTTGTTAGATAGCTGATTTATTTGAATAATCCCCACTTTTGCTACATCTTCTTATAGATGATCACCACTTTCGCCAGATTACAAAATTCATTTTTAAAAAAACACCCCTACCAACACCCCAAACAATAATAGTATAATGAAACATAATTAAATTGGTGTTTGTTTTGTTTTTGATTTTGAAAGGAACCTTCGATTTCAAATTCTTTTGGTGTAAAAGAACCATGTTGTGCAATTTTGAGAATTCTTTTCTGGATTTATACAATCTCCATTTCTCAAATCAAAATATTCAAATTAGTGTAATGTTTTGACATTTGGATATAAAGACATTACAAAAATAATTTAATTAAAATATGAAAATAAATTAGATTTAACTAAATATGTAAATTTGAATTTGTAAACCAAATCAAAACCTTAAATCATATAGTGTGGCCTGTGGTGTTGGCCCAAGTGTTACCACGTTTTCAACTGATTTTTCCTTCCAAAACCTAGTTTTTGGAATTTATTTGAACTTTAAGTGGAAAAAATCACTTAAAAATCAATATCTCTCACATTTTGAATCCAAATCTTACCAAATAAATTCCATTAATCCTGCTCATCAAGGTCTTTCCAAGAACACCAAAGGCACATTCCAATTCCTTTGAAATTTTCAGCTACAATTTAATTTAATTTTCAATGAAGAAATCATTCAATATTCAAAAACTTCTAACATCGCAAGATCAAACACCATGAAACCAAGTTGATGCACCCCCCTCCTCCTCAAGAGAGACAAAGAATGTGATTTGAAGCAATCCAGTCCGGTGGATCTCATAAGTACAAACAAAACAAAATAAATAAACTACCTTTCTTCATAAATAGATGTTTGTAATATTGAAATAAATATTTAAAATTAATGTAACATGTTTCTAGATCATGAAATGAAAAAAAATCTTCAACGAGGAAAATGTGTCATACCCAAGACACATTGAGTGTCAATTCCTTACTATGTGCCTTTCTTCATAGAATTGTATAAATGTGTCAAATACTTGGCAAATTGTAGTTCCTTCCTAATAAATGTGCTAATTGGAAATTGGTGATGGGAGAATGCATTGTTGAAAAAAGTTCTTGAACCATAGCTTGAAAATGTGTTGAGGGCTACGTGTCTCTTTAGAATGCTTATGCGGCTGGTGGTGACTAGGATCATAGACTTGCAATAGTTTCTTTTCCTAGGGTATTGAATTTGTTTATTTTAATGGAAAAAAAACATTTATTGGGTTTCCAAGACACCAACTTTTTCAAAAAATTAAAGAAACATTGTGAAATTTCTATATTATGTTCCCAATAGGTACCAAGCAATATAGAAGGATGTTTTATTTTTCCACTTTCCTATTTTTTATAGCGATATTCAGTTAAATGGTTTTATGGATGATCACCATTTCAAATCTATTATAATTTATTTTTTTAAAAGCACTATAGATTCCAAGGGAATGTTAAATTTTAGAGGAAGGAAGAGTGTGAAAAGATAGTTAGATTGGTTGCACCTGGATTGAAATGAAGAGTGAGGTGCATATAGTAGATGATCAAGCCCATCCTCAAATGGTTGGCAGTCTTTACAAAACTGAAAAGCTTACATATATAGGCTGATGCATGATGTGACACATGTGCCAAATAAGAGACACTCATCTAATCCAGAAATAATAGGTACCCATTAATGTTGGGTGGTTATTAGAATGGACCATGATTATCAGGCAATTCTCACATTGAGCTGGGACTTTGAAAACCAATATGTATCACCTTTGGTGAAATTCAAATTACAAATTGTTCACCATGATTTTCACTAAAGTGTGAATCACTAAAAATAAATCATAAAATACTCAAGGGCAATTCTCAACAAAATGGGTAGGTAGTATTATCAATGTAAAATGTCTATCCACGATTTAAGAAATTTGTAATTAGGATTTAAACTTTTACGTAGCAACCTCTAAAAGCTACGTAAAAGTTTAAATCCTAATTACAAGATGATTTTGCATCAGTGGATGAAATTGTCATGAATTATTTATTAGGGAAAAGTACAAAAAACCCATAGTCTAAATGGAATTTTATCAAGTCTTAACTTTAAAAATGATTAATCAATGTGAAGAGTAACTTTGATTCAATACAAGAAAATACAAAGTAAAGAAATATTGGAAGTTTGTCCTAGAAAGAGAATTTGTCCCAAAAATTGACACCATACACCTAGGATTTTCCCTTTAGAATAGAATCAAGAAAGACTCATAGGATGCTTGGAAAAACAATTTGACATCTAATTTGTAAAAAAATTCTTTTTGATAAAGATAGTTGAAAATCTAAAACCTTGGTTAGTTCTTTTAAGCTTGATTTCTTTAAAAAACTCAAGGAACCAAGGGTTCCTTAAGCTCTCAGAAGAAATAGGATTAGCTATTCTCAAAAAACTAAGAGAACTGCCCAACATTAGTATTAGTGTCCCATTAGGCCTAGGCTGAAAATTTTCACCTCATATGTTCTCTATGAATTTGTTCATTTCTTGTTTGGAATTGAGACTTGTAAACAAATATTTGTTGAAGGCAATCATAAGCCATATACATTTCCATCATTTGACACCAACATATGAGCTTTGTACACAAAAATTCCTCAAAGAAGATTGCAAATGTAAAGGGCCATGGATGCACACAAGAATGCATTTCATGAATAACTTTTCATTTTCTTACCAAATTGGCATTTGTTTGATGCTCTTGTTGCAACCACCTAAACCTAGGTGCTTAATCCTTGATTGAATAAAGGTCTAAGATATATGATAGGTATGTCATTATATTTGTATTACTTTATTTAGGTTCCAATTGTAATCACATTTCAAAATAATTTGTGTAATGTATAACTAACAATTGAAAATATTTACCAACATCCAAAAATTGCATTAAAAAAATAAAATGAGGTACTTAACAAGTTAGTTTACACAAATTTGTAACTTAAATGAAGTGTCAAACCATTTGTCCCTTTTTACTTTTTCTTAGAGCTTCAAGCTATAGTCTGTTAAGCTAATTCTAAAAATTAACTAAGTATCGCAAGTGTGTGAGAAGATAATTTATTGTTAGCCATAAAGTCCAAGCTACTTGTAGTGTCTTAAGGTATTAAAAACAAATTTAACATCAAATGTTTTAAGTCAAGCTTAACAACAACAAAAACTAACATATCAAGTCATATGTTATACATCTATCCAAAAAAAACCCATCTTCCAAGGGAATGTGCCTATTTAATCCTAAATCATAGTCTTTATAGCTTTGGAACGTGTTCACAAATATTCAAATCTCAATCAAGCTCTAGCATGAAAAAACACTTTTGCTTTAAATTTGAAATCCATGCTAGAATATTCATATCAATTTTACTTACTAAGTTTTAAGTATAATTGCATTTCAAATTACCTCATTAAATATTGCATACATAACAATTTTTATCTTTTAACATATTAAGGTGCAAAATTTTTAAGGTGTACTAAAATCTTGTCACAACATCACCCTTTTTTGTTGTCTTTTTCTAATCCTTTTTGCCATGTACAAACACATTTATGAATGATTATGATGGAATCTAAATTTTTAATAATCTAAAATATAGGCTTTCCCAAATTTTGACAACTTTTAATTCATATTTCTTATGAGGATCAAAATATAGAATAAAAAAAAGTGTATTAAAAACTAGGTTCTTTTCATCTTGTGTGGTACACCTTAAACATTTTCACCCATTAAAGTTCAAAAACTTATTTGGGTGTGATCACAATCAAATGAGCCAATGGTGATGAAGGACTTAAAGACTGTAATCATTTTCACTTTCTCATAGAAAGGATTTTTGGGATCAAATTTTTTGCAATATGTTATTAAAAATACATATAACTTTTTCAATAAATCACATTTTTTGTATTAATTTTTCATGAATAACTAAGAATTTAAAAGTGTATAGATTCTACCAAATTTTGTGTTTTGATTTGAAAACTTATCTTAATTCAAAATTGTAAGAAAATATGCTAATTATTTAATGATTTATTCATTGTTTAATAAACTACAACTTTGTTTTAAATTTCATGTACATTACAACCCATTTACATGTAGTAAAGGATTCTTGAAATTTAAAAAATTTGTTCAATAGATTTTTTATCTTTTAAAATTTTAAATTTCACAACTTTCAAATTGTGAGTGTTTTTTGAATGTGGATAATCAATTAACATCATCTCAATTTTTTTCTAATAAAAAATCTTTTATAAAAAGAAACTTTGATTTAATAATTTACAAAATTGATTGCTTTTGATGTAACTGTTGTTCAAATTCAAAGGTCTTTTATTAAAACCAAAACTCAAATTATTATTTTTTGAATTTTTCAACATTCATATTAGTCATTTAACACTACAATCCATGATTAACATGGCATTAAAGTGGCACCACAAAAATATATCTAATAAAATTATAGTTTTGGTGGTCGTCAAACGTGCTTTTTGGCTTGTTTGATTATGACTACACCCATTTAATTCAAAATTGCACAAGAATGAAATAAAATGAGATGCACCCCAAAGTATTAAATTTTTGAAATAAATGGAATAACAAATTATTTGCTTCCACATACCTATTTCTTGACCTACAAGTCCAACTATACATAGTTTTTAAGTTAGTCTTATACAAATATGCTTGAAGTTCACCTAGTTTATGTCTATAAGCTTCAAGTTATTTATGATGTTGTAGAACCAAGTGTATGCAAAGTTGTTGAAAGCCCTAATGGTATGGCCCAACAAAAATAACCTCAAGCAATTTAGCGGACATATGTATGTGTGTTGAACATGCGCAGATGCAATTCAACCAGACGCATTAAGTCCTGAGTTCTAGTCACCATGCACAATGCACACATACACAATCCCACGAGGGATGTGACAAGCACCTAATACTCACATGAAATCAAACTGAATGTTCTCCAATACTTCTTAAGAGAAAGTCACCAATTTCAAATTTCAAATTTGCTTTGTATTATAAACAAACTTGACTTTAGAATATTTTTTAAAAAAAAGATCTATTGATACAAAGAGACAAAAACATAGATACAATATGCTTATTACGGAGCAAAGAGGTTTTGCAAAAATGGACAATAATCCATGCAACCATTACAAGTGGTTCGGGAGCTAAAAATGTGACAAAGAAACAAAATAAACAAACTACCTTCCGTCCATGATTGATTCTAAGCAATTCCTTTTGGAATAATTCTAATAAACTACCCTTTGCTTCACCATCATTTAGTTTTGTTGGAATTCATTGCAGGATTTCTGAAACATATGAAATTTGCAAATTTTGAAAGCATTGGATTGGTCGATGACGACTAGAAGCCCCCCTCAAGTGAGCTGAATTTATTTGAACTTGCTTCCTTTTCTTGCACACTAAAGAACTCTGATAGGTTGTGAGCTTGCAATTGCACTATATATATGCAGTTTCAGGTTTCAAAAACATCCTAAAATTTTGGTCAGCAAATGTGGTTGCCACAATTTTCATTTCAACCCTTACGATCAGGAAAATACATTGCACAGCTTCATTGGCGCCGACATTCTGAGTAGTGTGAGATTGAGTGAATGAGAAAGTTTGCACGAATTTTGTTACTGTTTGTACACTCTCGTGCTTTTCACAATTTCCTAACATGTAATTGCATCCTCACCATGATCAAAAACAAATTATTTAAACATTTTTAAAAAAAAGTTCATTTTCTCTAGGTGATTGTGAGACCAACATCTAAAGATCTAATTTTTTTTATTGCATGGAAGAGCACTCAAGGTGAACTTATGTTTACTTTGATTTGTTTCATTACATGATTGAAGCCATGTTGTATTGGGCAAAAATATGGAAACATCAGTCCCAGGACAATGTTCCCTGAATCCGTGAGGTTTTGTGTATAACTTTGTAAATTCAAAAAAGTTATTTACAATTTCTAGTAATTAAACTTCATTTTTGTTTGTACTTGAGAAAAGAAGATTTTTTTTTTGGTTGATTTATAAATCCCAATCTCATTTAAAATTTCCTCCTTGGTTTGTAGACCTAATTTAATAACAAATCAATGTAGAAAGACAAATGTTTTAATTTGTGGTTTTCCCTGTGTTTCTTTGTCTGTTACATAGACATTGTTTATGTAACACTGTAGACTTCATGTAGAAGAAACACATCCATGTCTAGACATGCCTACTTGTGATCAATAGGGAATCCCTAATCCTGCAGCATCCTAGCCATGATGGTTTTACGTTATTTAGTTATATGAAGTAATATTTATCCAAGAGCCACCTGGGAAAAGGAATACATCTTATTCAATTAGCAATTAACCATCTATATATATTATAAGTTGGCATATTAAAATCTTGATGCTAGCTGAAGTTGCTAGCATGATGGAGAGCCCTAACCTTATGCTCTAGATAGTACTGATCCTTTAGTAGCTATGTCTAGGGTTGCAGGCTGTAGAAGTTAGGGCCTTTGGTAGGCATCAAGAGGTTATTCTTCCCAACTTAAGACCTGTGTTGAATTTCAGAACTCTGTCATACTTTATTTAATAATTCCACTTCAAACATTGAATCCATGCATAATTATAGAATTGGTAATTATCCTTTTACCAAGGCTTTAGATTAAGTTGTCGATCTAACACTTGGGATGAAGAACTGCTAATTGTGAATATATTGGACATTGGCATCATCAAAATTATTGATTTGCTTCATTGAATGCGCAAAGATCAACAATGAAGCTGAGTTGTTCCCAATTCTATATGCACATGTACTTGATGGATCATCTAGCTCTATCCCTCAACCCCTGGATCCCATCTTTTGGGTCACACATGATGCATGTTAAGTTCATAAATAGACTCTTCATGTATATGGTTTTTTTCTCTTTCTTTTGCTCTCTGTTTTGTTTCTTATTTTTTTGTCATCTATTTTTTAATTTTCTTTTAAGACTATTTTACTGTATTTCCCTTTTTTGTTTCATGTTTATGTGTTTAAAAAAAGTTTCTAATTGTTAAAGTGTTTTTTTGTTTTTTATTTTTTTCTAGTTTTTTCCCTTTTAGAAATATATATTTATTTTGTTTGGATGGATGATGGGACGGATGGATGGAAACTCGTGCCTAATGCACATGTGTGTTATTTCAACAATGTTTGGTTCATGTTTTAGTTTTTTTATAAAACTTTTATCTTTTCTATTTTTTACTATATGTAATATGTTGGTTTATTTCCTTCCCATTCTTGGTGGGCAGAAAGCTGCAGTGTCAGACTCAGTAGAGGGATGGTTTGTAGCCGGCAACTTCGGAGCTTCCAGGGTGTTGATTTGCATGGACGATGGGACGAATGGACGACAAGACGGATTCAGGGGAAGCTTCATTTCATCCTGACATCTTTTACAATATACTAGTTTGAACCCCGTGCATAATGCACAGGTGTGTGTATTTGACGGTACATATTACAAAATGATGCTCAATGATATTGGTATACCAATTACTTTGTTTTGTAAAATTTCATTCCCAGTTAAGCATTTGATGCCCTATTATGTTGGAAATGGCTGTTCTTACCCCTAATCACTGGACTTTATGGAGAACTTTAGTATCTTTTGCCCTTTGCATTGAAGGGATGTGTTATTTTCAGCCCTTCATTTTTTATGCATGTATTTGACAAAGATTTTTATTTAAAAATATCAACTACCAAAACTTATTGAAGTAATGAACCTTTTCTAATTCCAATAATTTAACATGAATACATTTTATTTAAATAAAAAATCTAGTATGAATCCATTTTTACCTATGCATTTGACGATACATATTACAAAATTACACCTACCAACTACATTTCCAAAACCTCTTTATATACGACATTCTGCATGTATTTATCGGGACCCTGGCCGTTGAAAATCTTGATGTTTACACTACTTGTGACCTATGAAATAACAACATAGAGCTGACCATGGGAATAGATCGGAGACGACAAATATATCTCAACGTTGTTGAATGTCTGACCTTGACTCTTATTGATTGTGATCACAAATGCCATTCGAACTGGAAATTAACAACGACGCAAAACAAATGACCAATTTGTCCTAGAGGGGGACATGATGATGCGAGGTATGAACACACCTTTGTCGACATTGTTTCCTGTGATGATTTCCGCTTCAATGACACGCTGACCCAATCTTTTGACAATCAACCTCGTACCATTGCATAATCCTATTGATTAATTGAGATTACGCAAGAAAAGGATTGGCACACCCACTTTGAGTTCCAGCTCATGATTTGCGATACCACTAAATTGCAAAGTGTCTAAAAATTCCATCGGATACAATGAATCCATTGAAACTCCTGTAGCAACACTTGCACCTTCTTCTGTTGGAGTCAAAGAATTTGCGTTCAATGACACGTTGACCTAATCTTTTGACAATCAACCTTGTACCATTGCATAATCCTATTGATTGATTGAAATTACGCAACAAAAGGATTGGCACACCCACTTTGAGTTCCAACTCATGATTTGCGATATTGCTGAATTGCAAAGTGTCTAAAAATTCCATCAGATATAATGAATCCATTGAAACTCCTGCAGCAACACTTGCACCTTCTTTTGTTGGAGTCAAAGAATTTACGCTCAGGTACATGTGCGATTCTTCAAATAGCGATTCTAAAATTGCATTGTTGACTTCATCAACGTCAATATTTTTGGGGGCTAAAATGATGCGTTGCATAAGATACATGGCATCTCCAAAGTGGCACCAATGATGTGGATAGATGGTTTGGATTAATCCTCTTAAGCTGCAATCTTTTACTAACAACCGCATATGGGATGGAATCTTGATCAAATCTGGATCGACACCTTCTTCTTCTACAATGGCAGGAAGATTACCATCTCCAACATTCAACACCCATTTGGTAAACTCTCACCGCTCTTCAGAATTGGTTGCCACGATTCGCATGTTGATATGAAGACAAAGAATTGTAACATGCTACCAAAGATGCGATCGAGGCAAGGAAGCACTCACAATGTCTTTTCGTCCCTCGTTGGGAACAACAGGCAAGATCTATCGAAAATCCCCACCAAGGACCATGGTTTTCCCACCAAAGATTTTCTCGGTTCCCTGTGCATCATCCTATTGCATCAAATCATGGAAGATGCGATCAATAACTTCAAAAGCTCGACGATGCATCATTGGTGCCTCATCCCAAATGATCAGATCAGCTTTACGCACCAACTCGGCCACTTTCATCTGTTGTGTGATGTTGCAAGTTGACTCATCGTGGAGATCAATCAGAATCTTGAATCTTAAATGGGCGATTTTACCGCCCAGAAGCAACAAAAATGCAATTCTTAATGAGGCAACTACAAGCACGATTATGCCTTGCCCTCGTAGATGGGACAAAAATGTTGTCCAAACAAATGTTTTGTTGATCCCACCATTGTCATACATAAATAATAGTTTGCCCTCTTTGTTTGTCACGACATTCAAAATAGTTTCATATGCGTTACGCTGATCACCATTGAACCTATCTTCTGCATTGTCTACATCTGTGGTCAATGAATGTTGATCATAAGCTAACTCTTCTTCAACCAATCGATTTCCTCCATGAACAGAAGGGATCTAATTAGACTTGGGAAGCGTTGGAAAATCTTTTAGGCGGTGTCCATTGCGCATGAGAACCTGATCGATCTCATACATTGCACGATCCTTTAGCGCATCCTCAGAAAGGGTAATAGTTGGATTAGCACACTCGCAGCGTGTCATTGCTTTAATGTCATCGCTCAAAGACTCCCAATGTGCATCCCATAGCTGTTTCGGATTTGTGACCTCACAAAACATCAACATGGAGGCAAACATGTCACGCAGCTATCGTCCTGAAGCCCAAACACGGCTTCTTCCAAGGCTTGATGCCATTCATTGTCGTCTACAAGCAAACCCATTGTAATGCTTGCATCTTTCATTGTGTCATGCTCTTTACCATCCAATGTCCGCAAATGCTCGTAGGATGTGGCACCTTTGACGCAGTTCAACAACATTCGCAAATAATAACGTTCACCCAATGTCAAGTGTGCATAATACATGTGATCAATGGCAAAGCCTCTCTTGCGCATTGTCCATCGCTTCAACTTCCGATTCCACATCCATTACTAAGGGAATTGATCGAACGTAAGGCTTCGTGCAACTTCCGATTCTTGGTTTGTTTTGAACCATTATGTGAGCATCGTTCTGGAAATGGCCAATCGTGTTGCCACTTCCTGCACATCATCATCATCGTTAAACAACACCATTTGCTAATTGGGCAAATGGTATTGCAGACGCTCAACGGTAGGAAACCCCTCATGCGTATCAAACTTGAAGATGCGTCATGCTGCCTCCGATGCAGATACATAGTGACAGTCGAGATATTTCTTAATTTCATTAGTTTCGACCACATTCCTTTCGGTGGCATTGTCACTCTGGCATGAGATCTCAACAGTTGCACGATCATGTCCTTTATATACATACTTGAATACATATTTGACTGCATGAATATTGTTGCAGACCTCAACGTTGATGTGCGCATCGTATTTGGTCAATAAATAGACATTGTGCGGTACCACCCAACGATTGTCCAATTCAATGCCATGAACCAAAATTGTGTGCCCTGTATCTTTACGCCGATACATAGGGTATTTGTTTACATCCATCATCGTCTCGGATTGGAACTTGCGTGGATATTGTTTTTTGCATTTGCCTTCTTCTATACATGGGGCATTTGGAAATGCAACTCCACATGAACCATGCATCATGCATCTGGCAACCGTCTCATGGGCCAACTTGATTGTTTCTGAATTCGGAAGTTCAGCACTGATCATGCGATCTACATCCTTGACCGTGTGTGGCTTGTAGTCTTCGGTAAAGAAGATGAGAATGTGTGCATGCGGTAGCCCACGCTTTTGAAATTCAGCAACATAGATTCTCGCAATCGTGCGTCTTAGAATATGGTTCTTGTGAATGTCATTCATCAACTCCTTCAGCTTGATTTCGAACACTCGGGTTACCGAATCAAGTCGATCCTAAGGTTGCTATTCGAGTAGCAACGCTCTCTTGAATTCAAGCCATTAGGGATTGCAAGTGAATGTAACAAATGCATCCGGGCAGTCGGCCCATCTATAGATTGCCATGGCATCTTCATAATTTTGAACCATGTGACGTGGACCTACTGTGAAAGAAGATGGCAGAATGGTCCTTTGTCCGATGGCAGCAACGCTAGTGTCACCTGCAACGATAGCGTCTTGAAGGCCTTGATAAAGATCCACGTGAAGTTTTTTTTATTCAAGTGTAGATACTTCAAGCGACTGTGTTCGATAGCCGCATAAACATCCACAATGTATTGATGCCACAATTGGTCACCCCAAAGCAACGCAATGCCATCGGTGTCTCGATGTTGAAATCAATAACCATAAAATTTTGCCAATGTCACATTGCAATGTTTTCTTTGAAGCTTAGATTCTCTCGCATGGTCTTCATCCAAATTTACATCAACAACAACACCATTGAGCGAAATATTCGGATGTCATCCATCCTCACCGTAAGGAAATAGTAACGAATAATGTAGAGCCATGTATCCAACACGTAGTTTAGAAATGCGTTGAAACGAGCCAGCTTGCTGAGCAAGGACGACGTCACGTCTGTTTATAGCCTTAGAACCATCTCCTACCATCAATGCAATGACTTCATCGACCATCGGCACTTTATATCGGCAAACATCCTTTGTTCGAGAGGCAATGAAACATAATTTTAGATCCATGGGAACACCTTCTGTTGCCATGACATCCCTTGCCATTTTGAACACTTCGACATAGGGATTGATATTGTACATCATGGTCAACAACCGATCCAACATCGTTTGATCAAGCAAATGCATAACAACATGCCGGTTTTTATGTTTGCATTTCGTATCATGAATGTACAGCTGTGCAAACTGTGGCCGTTGTCCTTCGACAGGACATAGGGATCTGATTTTGTGATAAAGTTCACCTTGAATGCAAAAGGAGTACGGTCCAGGGCCTCTTGTTACCGACTCATCAACTTTGGCACCGAGTGAAATGAATGCCAACACCAAATTGTACATGTGAATCTGATCTTGAAATGTGATGGCATTACTCTCTTTGCTGGTTAAAAAAACTTCCTGCTCTTGCGGTGTTGCAGGAAGATTCGGTAATAGAACTTTGCCATTCTCGCAACACAGAGAAAATTGTGGGTTGTTGTTCGTCGACTTTGCCAACTGTTCTTTGATCCACATTTTCGCATTGCAAATTCCACATATTGTGTCCATTTCTCCACAATACCATCGTCCCGGGGCTGACGCATCTATGTCTCCAAACAATTGTAATGCATCATTATGAAGAGATGGATGTTCACATTGCTTAGCACACTATTATTTCTGTAGGCGATTTTAACATTCATGTACAGATTCTGACGTGCCTTGAGCTGACGCATCTCCATCTCCAAACAATTGTAATGCATCATTGCAAAGAGAAGGCTATTCACGTTGCTTAACACGCCGTTCTCTCTATAGGCGATTGCGACGTTCATGTACAGATTCTGACGTGCCTTGAGCTAACGCATCTCCGTCTCCAAACAATTCGAGCATCTTGGGGTGGGGGGTTTCTCCTACACTTTTCGAGGAAGGTCAAGGTTACACATAAATTAATTTGTGTAAATCCCCATCAAATCCATATGATTTAAGATTAATGGAAAGTTCACAAAGCTCTCAATGACCTAAAGCTAAACTAAAAATCATCCTTCAGTTACGTACAACATCCAAAACATCCAAAATGGTAAGGATGATTCGTTTGCCAGCAACCAAAGAATTATCTCAACCTTTGAAAGCCTTACTCGACCTAAAGAAATAGGCAAAATGGAGGACATCAAAGAAGGCCAGATGTAGGATCAATGGTTGAGATAAATCAGTAATTCTTTGAACCCACTTGGTAAATAGCCCAAGGTTCAAAAACTTAAAAACCCCTCCTTAAAATGAAATATACCCACCCTAAATAAATAAGAACACATTGGATGACTAAATCAAAGAAGACCTATAATGAAGTTCTTTCAAGTGTCAAGTAGTTCTCACTTTTTTTCGATAACTGTTAGTTTTGGGTTGATTTTTTTTATTTTTAAAAAAAATAATGTTGGAGAGAACCTACCTAATTTTTGATATTTAAAAAAAATATGCACAAGTGTGTTACTTCAACAATGTTTAGTTTATTTATTTATTTTTTTGTAATTTGTAATTTTTATGTGTTTTTTGTTTTTATTATTTTTTTGTATAATAAAAATAAAGTGTTTCTTTTTCACTTTTTTATTTTTGATTATTTGGATGCAAGTTTGAATTTTGGAGAAAAAAGACACACCTCATTCTTTTTCAAGTAGGGTTTTTCTTCATTATTTTTATTTTTAATTTTTCTTATTTTCTATTCTTTATTTGGTTTCTTCTTTTTTGTAATCTTTTTTCCTTTTAAAATTATTTTACTATATTTTTCTTTCCTTGTTTCATTTGTTTCCATTCCTTTTTTATATTTTTTGTGTTTTTACTTTTTTTTATTTATGTTTGTTTCAGGTTTTAATTTTTCCTATTCTTATTTTGTCTATCTTTATTTTTTTCTATTTTTATGAGTTTATTTTTTTTTTCTATTTTCTTTTTCAAAAAATTATAGTTTTTCTAATATGTTTTATGATAAAAATAATTTAAAATTTTTTTTTGTATTTTTGTTTGATCAGATGCAGGTTTGAAGTTCACCACCTCTCTCAGGAAAAAAAGAAAAAAAAACATGTGTGGCTCTCTTGATCAAAAAAAGCACACACACATCGAAATGTTGCGTAGAAAATAACAGACCTCTAGCAATACATACAAAATGCCTCAAGTACAACATCATCTAAGCACAGGGATGAGGATTCAAATCATAAAACGCGAGGAAATGGGAAGTAGAAGAAAAATACCCCACCACCCATGCATAGAAAAAGGAGCTGCTACAAGTCCTAGTTGTTTGTTGCACAGATGAAACAACGGGATGCACAACAATTGGGTGGATTCCGAATGCCAGCCACCGTTCAATACATTGAATGAAACGCAAGATCCGAGCTACAATAAGATGCAGATGGTGGCTCAGCGGTGTAACCACAACGGTGAAGTGATGGCAGACGAACGCGGCATTAGATCTCGGCAAGAAGCTGTTGTTAAACAGAAGGCCAACATTATTTTATTATGTGAAAATAGCCATCGCCGTACAGCGGAGGAAGTATGAAGCATACCAACTGGATCAAATGACATTTTGCATTCATTCAAGAAAGCCTTAACAGATGCGTGAAGATTTCTCCTTCACCAGGTAATTATAGATATACACATCCAGCCTGCACACCTCTCAAGACAAAATTGGCATAAGACGAAAAGACAATAAAAAGCTTCATGGATACATGCGAACATGCAATTGCAAATACATGCACAACCTTCTTGTGAAAGAATCTTTGATCCATGCATTTCAGGAATCCTAGCCAAATCTATGTTCAAATCAATTTCTTGTTCAAGATTCTACAACAGAAACTGCATGTCCCACTCCTTCTCAAAATCACAACCTATTTGAGAGCTTTAACTACTTCACCAGCCTTCCAATTTGCACAGAGCCCTGATGTAAAATGCAATTGTGGGGCATCAATTTAGTTGAGCTTTTGTGATCGACCAAATGAAGATGGCAGGGATGACAGACTTGGGTTGGAACTTGGAAAGTACCTACTGTGCGCTTAGCGGGTTCCCGGTAGGTACCTCACTATATTGGTGTTCCAACAAGGAGAAGGTGACCATCCTGGCCCATCAGTAGATACTTTGCCCCCATAGATCCTCAAAACAAATAGGCACCAAGCAAGAAGCCATGAAGAAACCATCAATAAGAAGCCATAAACTCATTTGCAAGATCTAAGAAATCATGTGGGACAAATACAACAAGCTGAAGGTGAAGTACCTGACCACCAGAATAGGCACCCAGTACTCGCTGAAGCAAAGCCGCTAAAGCCAGAGCAATTGAACATGATTTTTCTCTATAATTTTCTACAACGGGCAAGAAGCGCACAAACGGCCTACAGGTAGAGAGTGTGCTCCCCAAGATGTGTAAAGAAAATAGATTATGCCTTGTAGAGAGCGTGCACTCCAAACTTGCAAAAGCTTAACATCAATGTCTTCACTGTAGGCAAGAAGGCAAGAAGAAACCGATCTCCATGCCCGTCTTCACGGTTCTTTTGGTTCATTGTCTTGGAAAATAATGAGTTGCAAAAGCCATGTGCAAGTTCCTTTTAATATAGCTACCTAAGTAATTACATCTCACTAATTGTAGTAGTAGGAAAGAAGACACTTCTGCTTCTACAAAGTGTAAGTGCAGGGTTGCATCGTCAAGTGCACCATCCCAGCTCACTAATTGCAGCAGCAGCAAGAAAGAAGACACTTCTGCTTCTACAAAGTGTAAGTGCAGGGTTGCATCATCAAGTGCACCATCCCACCACACTTGTACATGTTGTGTGTCTCTATCATCTGCTCTCTTGCTTGCATGCACGTGTGTCTGTTTTCTTTCAGAATAGAATAGAAAATTACAGCAGGAATGGTTCGAAAGGAAACCGTTATACATGAAATATGCAAGAAATGGAAAAGCATGTTACAGCTGAAATTAGCATCCTTACTGTCTCGCTCGCTGTCTTTCTTGATCATCTGCTCTCTTCCGTGCGCGCCTGCATGGGTGTCTGTTCTCTTTGTGAATAGAATTACATATTACAGCAAGAATGATCAAAAAGTAGACTATCTGTCCGGCTTCAGGGGAAGCTTCATTCTTACTGTCCATCTGGCTTCAAGGGAAGCTTCATTTTTACTGTTTGTTCGGCTTCAGAGGAAACTTCATTCTTATTGTCTCTCCGGCTTCAGGGGAAGCTTCATTCTTACTATCCATCCGGCTTCAAGGGAAACTTCATTTTTATTGTTTGTTTGACTTCAGAGGAAGCTTCATTCTTACTGTCCGTCCGGCTTCACGGGAAGCTTCATTCTTACTGTCCATCCGGCTTCAAGGGAAGCTTCATTTTTATTATTTGTTCGGCTTTAGAAGAAGCTTCATTCTTACTGTCCGTCCGGCTTCACGAGAAGCTTCATTCTTCCTTTAATATATGTAATGATAACCAAGGCCCCTTACAATCCCATTCCCACCACCTTGCTCATTCATTGTGCATCCAAAAAGAGAAACTCAATAGAATCCATTTCAACATCTAGGCTTCCACCTACAAATATCAATGTGTATTTCAAAAACTTGTAACAAAGTATGCAGGCTTGGAAAAGTTGCTAAACTTATATGACTTCGAGGCTTAAATTTGAATCCTTTGGCATAGTAACATTTACTTGTGGGCCTCTTCCCAAAAAAATCACAACCTTATCATTATTGTCAACAATATGTCTAATAGGATGTTGTAAGCGATCCATCTCCTTGTCCTTAAATTATGTTTCTCATCCAACATGATGTACACAAATTATTGGCTAAAAATTTCAATAAATAAAAATATACAAATAAATTTCATTTGTTCTATTCAAATATAGGACATATTCACAAAATGCTGAAAAATAAACTTCGTTAAATGTTTGAATAGGCTTCATAACTAGTGCAAAAAACACACGCACAAATGAAATTGATCAAATATGTATAATGATTTTGATATATTTTTCATCATGTAACAAAATGAAAATAATTGTTCAATAAAATGTAGAACAAAATGATGTCATGAATTTTCAACACATTTCCTCCAGTGTTTGCAATTTCCATGTTTCCCAATGCTTATTTTGAATGTTCCATGTATGTTGCTTCACTTAATATGAGTGGAGCTTTTTGACCATGTGTTCATACGTATATGAGATTTATAGTGCACAAGGATTTGATAGATTAGTGAATATGATTTTTAAATTAATGTTATGAAGTTTTAAATAGTTATGATAAACATGTTTCAAATAATATGAAATCAAATACATTCCCAAATAACAAGGATTTTAGATTGGTTTTTATTATTGAAACTCTAGTTGACATGGCCATCTTATTTTTAAAATTAAATAGTAAATTATTTTAATAATAAATTTATTAATGATTCATCTTATTTTATTTTTGGATTGAACTATGGATGGGTCTAAAATGAAGTCGTACTGGACCCATAATTTCAATGCACATTATGTTTTTTAAATTCCAAGCTAATTATTAATATTTCATCAAACCCATGACAAATCATCATCATCACTTTTCCAATTTTTATTTTCTCTATTGATAGTTTGTTCAATTCTCAACAAATCATCATGATGATGTCATGATCATCACATGTTTAAAACCCTCACCTTTCTTGGCACAACCCAAGGCCTTTAGCTCACATAATGACAAAAATTGTTATCACAAAATATATAAACACATGTTTTAATATCACACATTTATAACCTTATTAAGTAATTAAATAAATTTAATTTTTTTTTTTACACATGTACATTTTTAATGCCATTATTTTAATAAAAATCCTTGAAATTTATAATTCATTTAATTTCAAAATGTAAAATGAAAATTTCATTAGTTTTAAAGATTATAATAATTATTTACTTATTTACTTATAATTTTATTAAATCTCTTTTCTTTAAATCCCAAAATGAAATGAATTTCACAATTGAAATTAGATAATTGAAATTCATATGTACATTTTTAGTTTACAAATTTAATTAAGTTTTACTATTTTTATTTTCAAGTTTAAATATATCACATAGTTCAAGTTTCACATCTCATGTTATTGTATTTGACTTGTTGTACGTTATGTTCATTTTTATGTGAATTGTTATAAAACAAATGAGAACATAAGATTTGTAATCTATTTTCATTCATTTTAATAATTCAATTTTTAAAAATTAATTTTTTAAAAAAATTTGTGATTACCCCATTATCAAAAATGACATTACAATAATAATCAATCATATCTAGATGATTTATTTCAAGCACATTAGTCAAGGTGAATAATTTCACATAAGTGTTACATAAGCCACATGTTCAACATAATGTTTGTTTTGATTAAATATCTAGTACTTTCAATTAAAATGAACAAACCTAGTTTTCATTTTAATCACATCAAACATAATCATTATTTCAAACAACAAAACTCAACTTTAAAATCAACTTAATCTAGATGCTAGGAGTGAAAAAATTGTGTTTTTTAAGTAGTGATATAAAGTCAAATTTTGGTGTGGAAAGATCAGCTTCATGTCATCAATAGTTTGCTACATAAATCTTTTGGGTTGTAAGAACATAAATAATGTAACAAAACTTGGGTTTTTCTTGGAACTAGTTTTATATACATCATTACATCCACAACTAATGTAAACCAATGTTCCAAATTAGCACAATCTTTAAACGAAACCATTCCATAACATATTAAAACATGGGCTAACTCACCAATTATGACGCGCTCCCAAGTTCCTTGTAGACCCACTTGAGGGTCCAAGTATGTGGTAATGCGGAAAGAGTTGGAACTTGGAGCCACTCCCTAGCTCACAACACTTGGAGGGGTAGAAGGGTGTGTTGGAGCTCCGGGATGGGACTAGGAAGAATTAACAAGCTTATTCACTCACACGGGCCTGCACACAACCCACACAAAGTGGTTAGTGCATAGTTGAAGCACCTTTGGTGCTAGGAAGAGCCACGGGCAACACGGACACACAAGATTCACCACGGCCCGGACTTGGGGGAAGCCACCACCTTCCCCCTTATAGTATACTCTGCAGCTCTCCACAGAGGTGGCATCCAAATGGCTATTTTTCCCGGGACTCTCGCGTGGTGTCCCGAAATTATCCCAGGTTGGAGTCCCGGGACTTTGGACGCCGATATCTCTCGACTGTAGAGTCCGATCGCGACGCAATCTGAAGAAAAGTTGTACCCTCGTCGAGAGCTTTCCAACGCTGTGTCGCACTCTCAAATCGGATCTCAGGAAGACCTCGATTCCCGACTTTTAGTGGTCGGGAGTCAAACTGCCAGTTTGACTCCCGGCCTTTCTTTTGCCCATAACTTACCTTTCAGATGTCCAAATGAGCAATGCGAGCCCATTTTAGACATCTACGTTTCAAGATCTTTTCAACAGTACCAAGAGCGCAACAATCCATTGAGATTCGACCCTTCAACTCGCACTCTGAAGTTTCGGGAGTCCACCGGGACTCCCTCTCCCAAAATGGGAGTTGCCTTGGGAGTGTGAGTGCTCACTCCCTCACACTCCCTCGCACTTCCTTAGACTCCCGGGAGTATGTGATGACTCCCGGGCTTCCTCCTCTTGGCCCGCACCCTTCCAATGCCTTTGCCCTTGTTCCCGGGCTTCCTTCCTTTGACTCCCGGGCTTCTTTCATCTTGACTCCTGCAACCTTGCAACCCCTTGCCTTGGTCGCGAGCCCAAAGCTAGGGTTGCGACAAATTACTCCTTCCATTAGACATTATTAAAAATGTTACACATCATATTCTCAATGCAACTTGAACCACAATGCATGCCAATACAATATCCAACCAAGTATCTAATTATTTGACTAAAATAAAAATTAATTATAAAAACATTTCAAGTTTAATCAATAAGCCAAGGCATCTTTGACCACTATAGTGGGATATAAATAAGAAGATGTAAAATCCATCATCACACTACTTATAATATCCAAATAAATAAATTATGCCCATAAAAGGAAATGATATACAATTCACATTTGTCATCTAATTACTAATTTGCCACTATGGAAGGAATTGCACCTTAAGGTGGTTGTTCTTGGGATGTTTTGAAATTTCTTTTTTAAAGGACAAAAAAAATAAAATCAAGTAAGGAGTTACACCTTCCAAAAGTGGCATAAATTATTTGAAAAGGCATCTTAATTGATAGATGTATCACCAAGTTCAAGAGGAAAGGTTGGTGATGAACTAATTTGAAATGTGACTTAATCTCAAATCCTCAAAGGTCCTTAATATGTTGAACTTACAAAGTACTCACATCATATCATAATCAAGTAATTGAAGATAAAGTAAAGAATATAAACTCGTACATGTGACTCCTCTTTGTTCACAACACACTTTAATCTCATTTGAATCCAAAGGAAATTCAAAGTATTCAAATAAGTCCAATGATTGTGTGTATTTCAAGGGAACTGAGACACCCTTAGATGTTAAGTTGTGTAATATGCTTTGGAGGCCTTTGAAAAATTTCCATAACCAGCCTTCATTATCCACAAATGTTTCTTGAAACCCTAAATGAAGTTTCATTGTGGGCTTTAAGTCGATAAAATATGTTTTTAAGTATGGAACTACAACATAAAACATTATGCCACATACATTGATTGAGTCTTTCAAATGCTTTTTCATCTTTATTTTGATAAGACATTTTGCAAAGCAACTATCGAAGCCTGAAAGAAAGGTGAGACAAAGTCACCCTTAATGCACGGTTATTAGCCCAAACCACTTGGACTTGTTAAAATATGTAATAACAAAAGGAATATTTCTATACCATGTGAGCATTAGAATATTCTTTCACATCTTATCTTTCATAAGCAAAAGTCTTGAAAAATTGGAGGTTTTAAAATCCAAGAGTTTGGATGTACTTGTTTCCACCCCGACCCCCCATTTTCTACCATAAGAAGTCGATTTCTTTGGGTTTTACGTAACAAATTGGGTTCACTCCTTTTTTGAAATGTCAAACTAGATCTTCTATAGTAGTCCAATCAATTTGTAACCATATACATTACATTTGGACAAACACCTAAGGGTATACTTACCTATCAATGGCAACATGACCCTATTGTAGAATCACTACTTCGAAGTTGTAGTTAGGAAACTTGATTGATTACCCCATGTAAGGAAATTGATTTTTGAAGATTTGCGCACTGCTACTAAGGTCTTTCAATAGCCATTTTTGGGCCAACACACCTTTGGATGCCCTTTCTACACCCATGTTTCCCGAGGCATATATGGTACAGCCATGCAATACCTCTATCTTTGAGGTCACTGAAGAACACAACATGTTTGTGACACTCCTGTCACCTTCTAGTGGCCATAGATTTTTTATATCTGAAAATTATGTAAATGAAAACACAAACCTTTGCCAAATCAGATCATGAACTCAATTTCATCTTCCCAAGGATCTGTTCTTATACCTTCTTTTGAAACACTTTGTGAAGGTGATGTCATATTGTGGTCTCTGTTGTGCATGTTCCTTTCTTTCTTAGCTACTTGATGTGATAGAATTGATGTCAATTGAGGTTGCCTCTTGGTTTGCCTTTGTGGTAAAATTCTCACCCTAAGAAGCAACAGCACATGAAGGCACATGACATCAATTCTATCATGTTGAGAATCAGTTAATTCTTCATTTGTCAATTACAACCATTGTGTTGGGGGTGTAAAAACATCATGTTCTTGATGTAGACATTGTTCAATAAAAATTTGAGAAAGAGAAACACCATTTGGAATTATTGCTGGATTCAGTCTGGAACAATAAGATACTTTGATGGCCTGTTTAATATTTTCCATATGACACATCCAAAGCTATATAGTATATTATTGAAGGACAATTATGCCCCTAGTTTTCTATGCTTATGTTGTGATAATGGGGGATATCTTCCCTATCGGCATCACAAGTGACTTTGAATTGTAGTCACATGTCCTTTGATGTGTATAATCAAAATTCTCCTAGGTTTTTTAACATTCAGGGACCCATTGAAGAAGCAAGTGAATGGTATACTTTAGAAAGCAATATGCAATATTTCCTGAAATGCAAGTCTTTGGATATAATTTCAAACTCTAACCTAATATCGTATAACTAACTTACCAAAGTTATCATCAATGCCAACCAATTCCCGAAATAAATCTGAAAATGCTTCTCCATCAAAGATCTAAAGGTCATGACTCATGAAAACTCCGAGTTGATCGACAACATTACCTGTTTTTCCTAAAAACCCAACAATTTTGCCAACAGAACTTTGGAAATGGGTGAAATTCGGTTCCTTTCCGCCACCATATGGCCCATGAACCTTTTTGAGATTCGTATGGAACGTTATTCCTGTTAGTGCATGAATTCCAACCCCATTTACATGATAATGTGTGGCTCCATAATATCCTTCAATTTGCGTTAAGAACTCATATGGTTCAAGCGAAAACTGCAAAACAAAATCTTGAAGTAAGTGTATAAACAAATGCAAGTTTGAAAGTACACATGTCAAGTGACAAATTCACATTTCAAATCAAAATTCCAATTCTTGCAAAGAAAAGACTGAAATCAGAGGCACACCTTGTCTCTCCCACCTCCGCTCATATCTTCACCAAATGTTGTTGTAGCTTCATAGCCATCGTATTCCTGTCCAACCTTGAGAGTCCAAATAAGTGGTGTTGAACCACTTTCATACTGTATGTCAATACTTCTGATGGACATGGGGGGACCACATCCCACGAACCGGGCACCTCCAGCGACGCCTCCAAAAGGTCCTTCCCTCTAAGGAATAAACAACACAATTAGAAGACGTTCAAAGCTTGTGAGAAGAAGTTAAATATAGAATTAAGATAATCATTCAATGTTGGTTTTGCATATCATAGTACAGGGAAGTTTCTGCACATGTCTGGACTCTGCAAACTCATAATTGATAAATTTTGAATTCTACTTTGAAAAAAATAATTCCTCACTATTCCCAAAAACCTTCATCCTCCACAAAATTTTCTTCTTTGAGAAAATTTATTTAAAAATAATTTCAGCAATTCTCAAAAAATAGAATTTGTGCCAAAGCCACCAAGGTATGACAATATAGCTTGCACATGGTATATTGTCACCGTAGTGCGACTGCAGATCACCGATTCACATTTTTTTCAAAGGAAGTTGAAACACACCTTAATTCCTTGAAATCCTTCATTCCAGGGCAGCTTAGCCAGGGTTGATTTATCATCTGGAAAGTAAAACATCAGCAAATAAACCAAACATAGAATTGAATTAGACACACAAACTCGAATTAGCAATGATTTTACAGCTCTATAACATACATGGGCCTACTATGTCCAGATGGTAACAAAAAGAAAAAAAATGGTAAACGAATTATTCCAAACTAAAGCTCAAGTTTGCATCCATTGAGGGCTCAGGAAAATTCCCCTTCAACCAGCTCCCGATAGGAGATACATATAAGTCTGTAGTATCGTAACACCTATTTTGCTCCAAACTTATAGTAGACATTTATACAAAACTTTACATTTTGAATTTCTGCAGCATATTTTCACAAGCAGTTGACCATGTAAACGACAAGAACCACAAGAACAAGGCTATAACTCAGCCATTGATAGGTTGGATGATTTCCTCAAAACCACTAACTCATCAGGAGATCTTATTAAAGAACAAGCAAAAAAATTCTTTTGTATGTGGACAGTGCCTTGGCCCTGACCAAGTAAAATTGCTCCCTTGATAGAGGATGACACCTTAGGCATAAGGTGCCTCCTCTCGTTTCAAATGAACCACCAACTGAATGTTTGTAAAAGTAGACTTCTACTGCTTCTTTATGTTAGGCTATGCTTCAGGAATTTGCCTCCCACTTCACACATAGGCCTCATTCCCAAAACGACCTCATTCTCAGTTCTTACTGTACATCACCAATTCAAGCAGTAAGGTAAACCCGGAGGCGATGGACTTTATCTTAATAAGAGACTGTGAGGAGGGGCTTGATTTTGATAAAGACTATGGCTGAGGGATTCACCTAAATGTGAAGGCCCATCAGATGTAGGTGTTTCAAAAAACAAAATGCCCACCCAACAAAAAATTATGGTGAGGAACATGCCTTTCAATTCCAGTAGAAAAATCCTATGAAAGTGTTTACATGTGCAAAATACAACCCTCCTAAACTATTTTGGTTGGTAAAGTTACAATACCTGTAAGAAGTAAACCTTTGATGTACCTCAGCTCTGTGCAAATGTCAGGGAAACTAGGTCGCAAGAGTGGGTCCGCATGCCAACATCGTTTGATAAGCCCAGACAAGTGAGCAGGGCAGTCCGGTGGCAGATTTGGTCTCTTCCCCTGTCGCACACTGGCTTTGAATTCCGTGACTTTCACATGCACTCCATCAATCTGCAAAGCGCTCCCAGTCACCACTGTCGAGCAAAGGATACCAAAGCTATAAACATCTGTTTTCATGGGGTGAAATCTCTCGGGTATCTCATCCTCGGGTTCAACCCCATACAGCTCGGGTGCCATATACAGTGTGGTACCAATTTGTAAGGTCTGCTGTGAATATGCAGTACTCTGATTCTTGACTTTTGAGGTGCCAAAATCACAGATTTTAGCAATCCAAACAGGATTTGACAGTGGATATGATGTTGAGTTCTTAGAGTCAGGATGATGATCAGCAGACACTTCCTGCACTTTCTTGACAAGAATGTTCTGTGGCTTGAGATCACGGTGCACTATCCCCATGTTGTGAAGGTACTTCACACCTTCTGCAACTTGAAGCATCAGATCCACAGCTTGCAGGATACTTGAGATGTGGTGTCCATCCAACAGCATGTCATCGAGGCTCATATCCATAAGCTCCATGATATATGAGCACTCTTTGGTACAACAAAGAAGACGCATAAGGTGAGGGTGGTTCAGACCTACAAGAGCTGCAATCTCTTGCTTGATCACAGTTATCCATGCTCGCCTTGGTCTCTTCATCGCATATGTCTCTCCACGCCAAACCACTTTGCATACTTCCCCAAAAGCACCTGAACCTATGTGACCTTCAGATTGCAGATCCTTCTGACTTATCAACAAAGCAAGAGGCCATTTACTCAACATGTTTCTATCAGGTGGAGGCAACCTTTCATAGTACTCCTTTTGAGCTGCTTTAGATTGTGCTTGGAAGTCAATCTTCTGCAGCAATTGGGTTGCAAGACATGGTGCACTCACTTGCTTTCCATCCCAACATTCTCCACTGCAAGTATGGTTTTCCTTCAAGTCCCTCAAAAGAGCTTTGAGATTCTTCTGATCTCTTTTTGCAGCTACAGTTAGAGCATATCTATCCCTTGCACTCAGCATCCCATGACAATCTTCTCGCTTCAAAGCCTGATTGTCTTGTCCTACATGCTTGAGAAGGATACTACACAATATTGAGCAGGACCATTGCAAGTCGTACAGAATTCCACTTGCAGTTTCCTTCAAGTCTCCATGTTGCCTGAGCGCTGATTCCATCCATTGATTGCAGAAGCACTCTTTGAAGAATGTCTCATAAGCTCTGGTTAGGACCTGGACAAGTTCTTGGGTTGCTTGAACCACATCTGGAGAGCTCATTTCTTCATCGGGTAAGTCACATTGCAACAATTCTAGTGTTCCCTGAGTCTCTAACAGCTTGTTGGACACGAGCATACACTGTTGCCCACTGATTAGCAAACCATTCGACTTGTTATCTGCTAAAGAAAGTAGCTTGTATTGTTCTGTTATTTTCTTGCAGAGATCTAGTCCAAGGGTGATCTGTGTAGCTGCTGCCATGGATGGATTCTAAATAGAGTCCCTAAAGAACCAAAACCAAGAGAAATACAAATCAGTTAAAATCAAGAAAATTTTGCAGGAACTATTCTCTGGTGCCTACTACTTCTTTTCTACCTTAGCACCTAATAATGCATCAACAACCCAGTGCTAGATTGACACATGTTGATGGGGTGTTGATTGGAAACATGTAGAGGATGTTGTCCCTCCTCCTCCTTGGATAAGTCTCTTGCACTCGCAGCATACACCTTAGAATGTAAGTGGCTTCCAAAATCCCTTTCTCCCCCTTTTGAGAGAGGTCTATTTTCTGCGTCAGTTCGTTGACCATGCACGTCTTCAAAGCGGTTCAACCCTCTCGCCCCACCTTCACAAGACCACAAGTTGAATATCAAGACCTCTAACTCCAATTAGGTATTCTTAAATTGGGAGTGAGTTAAGCAGTGCAAAAAAAAATAAAAAATCTTTGTGCTTCTTTGAAACCCATGTTTTAAAACTTGCAAGTCAAGCAAGGCAATCAACCTACCAATATCACATAATAAACATGACTATGTCCTCAAGATTCACGCCCTTGCTATGGAGCATGAATGGTGACAAAACATAAATAAGGTAAGAATGAACCAACGCGCACCAACGAAGACATGGGGCGAGGCAAAGGGATTAGCAAGAGGAAAAAAATCCCAATAAGAAAAAAAAACCAAGATCACAAGAAGAATAAAAAGGAAAAAGAAACAAGGAAGTAGAAGAATAAAGAAGAAGGAAGAATTTTCTTCTTTCTTCCTTTCTCTTCTTTGTTTAACAACCAAAACAAAACCCAGAATTTTCTTTGAAAAAAAACAAAAAGCAAAATGGACGTTGCTCCGGAAGCTTGGCACTTTGTTGCGGAAGCCTGGCACCTCGCACAAAGCTTTCAAAAACATGCAGCTTTGACGTAAGGAGCCACATAAACAAACACAGTCAGGAGGAGTGAGCTACAAATTTCATAACTTGTGATCTTAAAAACATAAGTTGATGTAAGCTCCTCGCAAACAACACTAAGAAAAAAAACCATTTATTTTTTAAAAAATGCATACGTTTTTCTGTGAGCAGCAAAAATCCTCGCCTCTAAGTGTTGCAAATTTTTTTGACCAAAAACGAAGTTCAAAGAAGTGAAGAAGAAGAAAATATCAGTTCTCTTCTTCACGTTTTCCCGTCCTCCTCTTGTTCTTAAAAATTGCTACAATTTCAAAAGAAAACAAATAAAACAACCACACTAACATGGCTTGGAACTCACTTGAAACTTGAAAAGAGGTAGACTTGCAAAGCTCGACAAGTTAGGAGGAGCTCCTTTAGATTCCTTATGTGAAATGTTTTCAAAATGGGTAGTATTGATGATCAAATACAACAAAGACTATGGCATGAAGATGTTAAATGACCTTATGTGTTACATTAAAACTTTTGTAGATGTTAATTATTTGCATTTGTTATATTTTTATAAATGTTAAAATGGTATTTTGTGAATGTTAATCACAATAAATTTCATACTTTTGAAAGTGTGAGTTTGTTACACTTATTGTTTTAATGGCATGTTAAGTGTTAGATAACATGAGGTTTTCTTAAAATAGTTAATGTAATAATGTGCTTAGAACGACTGTTTAAATCACCTATTTGTTCATTTTGTTTAGAATATAAACTATTTACTAACTATTATACATTTTAGGTGTCAGGTTATTAAGTAGAATAAATACCTAAATAAGGAAGTTATTTTGAAGAAAGGACAATACCTACATGATTTTTTTCATACCCTGTTTTGTAATCCATTTCAAATGTGAATTCTATTATTATATGGAATTCTTATTTGAATTAATGACATGTCCTTAATCTTGTCCCTAGGAATCAATGGTAATTCTCCAATTTGTATTTAGTTCATTTTGGACTAAACTATTAATTGTGGACTTTTTGGCTTGGTGGTTGGATCACGTTTTATATTCAATTTGAGACAAAAACATTATTGGTATCTATTGTTGCACCATATGACATACGGTGGTCCCGAAATCAAAGTTTTTTTTTTTTTCAATTTTTCAAACTCCAAATGGTCATTTGTTAATTCTAAACTTTTCAAAAGCCCAAAGTTAACTAAATCAGCTTCCTTATATCCAATACCCTACCTATACCATGATGGGGGACCTCTCACACCTACTATTACCTAGGTAGGTTCTATTCAATTTTTTTCATCCTTTTTCTCATCCAAAAGCCTTTCATCGAGTTAGAGTTTCATTTTGTCATCTGCCCTAAACCTAAAACCTTAAAGCTAAAAAAACTCCATCTCTCATAATCTGTCACTCTCAATTTCTGCTTTGGGCTGGGCTTTTCTACTATCTTTATTTAAAACAGATGCCTTCTCTTTCAGCTTGGCTTCAATAGTCATCCATAACTTTTGCTTCTGATTTCCATTGAATGCTTTTGGTGAAGGTTGGTGGAAATCTTACTTTAGTGAAAGAAGATTGGTTAGCTAGTTAGCTATGTACTCCATTCTCCAACACACGACACGAGCACCACTTGGGATATTTCCTGTAGTTGGTTAGCTATTCTAATCTCCAACACACGACACGAGCACCTCTTGAGATATTTCCTGTACTCGGTTAGCTAGTTAGCTAATCTAATCTCCAACACACGACACAAGCACCACTTGGGATATTTCCTGTACTCGGTTAGCTAGTTAGCTATTCTAATCTCCAACATAAAAGAAATATGATACGGGGTTGAAATTTTTGCACGTTCTATACTTTGAATACTGTGCCACCAACATTAAGCCAATGAGGAGCAGGTATTCAAGGAGAGTAATAGGGGAGACATTCTTATGTTTTGTCGCGCTACAATATGTTTAGACTCCTAGACATGAATTTTTGTAAAAGCTCTAAATTTAGACTAAAAAAGTTTGTCAATTCTTGGGAGAGGGAAATGAGCCTTACTTACTTCATACTCCATGCCCCCCCCACGCCATGTGTCACATGCTCAACTTGACAAGTACATTTGGAGGAGGCCCACAAAGTTCTTGTTTGGTGGATGTGTGGACACCACTCTCTCCTCACGGAATTGGGGAACATAAGTGAAATTTCCACCCCAGGCCTCAATCTAGTGGGAAATATATTTTTTTCTGAATTGTGGGCGTCAAAGCAAGCTCAACCAAGTCGTCAACCCCCTCCCCCCCCCCCCACCCTCGCGCACATGCCAGAAATTACAGACTATCTATCGTAGTACCTTGGCAGCTTCAACACTAAATATATTATTTCTAGAGATATTTGAAATTTTCAAAAATACATTTTTCCACGAAGAACAATTTATTTATTTTTGTGAAGGGAAAGTAAAGCATCTTTTGAAATATTTTATTTTCAACATGGAATCTTCAAAATTAATAAATTATTGCATTTTACTTTTGGGCAAAAAAAAAACAATCACAACACTTTCATTGCAAGGAGGTAAAGTAAGAAACAACAAACACGAAAAACAACTACCTATTGACCGACCTTCATTTCATTATTGAATTTATTTAATTCACTTGTTTATTTTTGTAATTTCATTGGATTCTGTAATGCATTTAATATTTTTATTAATAAAATTATAATAATTGTATTATTCTTTATTATCCAAAGACTTTGGTTTCAAGTGGTCCATTTTGTAAGTAATATTGTGAATTCAAAATATAATTATTTCAATTCCTTTTCATGGACTACCTTTTGTATTTCCTTAATAATTTACTCCTCTCTTTTCCCCTGCCCATGACCTACATCCACATGAAAACACAATGTCCATGGTTATATACTAAAATGAAAATTCTAATGAAGATGCTTCATTAACTTTAGGTTCCATATGTCATTACTTTTAAAGGTTTTTTTTTTTCAACGCCATATTCACAAAATATTTTCAATATTTTCTTCATCAATTTTGTATCTCATTTTTCTTCAATCGAATTCTAATTCAATTTAATGGAGTCTTAATTTAATTGTCAATTTAATTTAGTTGAATTGGAATTCAATTCAAAATTTCATTCAATGTCTTTGAATTCAATTCAAAATGCATTTAATGTCATTCAGATGGGACTTAATTTCCACAAAATACATTCGTTTTTTCATCAATGGATCAATTGATTGTCACTAGTAATGCACGACAATGCAAAGGCCAAGTTGAGATTGACATAACTAATGATGAACCATTGCAAACCATATGGGAACATATGAGCGAAATAAGAAGGGGGGGATGGGCGATGGGGATATTATTAAATTGATAAACCTCAATCTCCTTTACCATTATTCTTATCCCTTTTTCACATTTGACGGTGAAGCTTAAATTTAAATTTAAATATTTATTTAACTATTAAAGTGCATTCCATAAATCCAAAGGTTTTCTCCTTGGCCACAATGTTCTAGTTTGTTTTAAAAATTCAGAAATAATGTTTTGAATCTCAATTGGGCTACAAATTCGAATATATTCATTTAAATGACATTTTTTTTTAAAAAAATCTATAATATCATCACTTAATTCAATTATTTTTTTCATTTGATAAGATTAAAAATGTAATATTTTCATTTGGGCCATAAATTCAAATACAATATACTTTCATAATGAAATGAATTTAGTAATGGATTTATTTCAAATGTAAAGACATGACATTAATTTCACATGTTTATGTCAACATTTTAATGTAATTTTTAAAATTAATTATAGTACTGTAATTATGTATTTCCTTTTCAAAACTAATTTCATTTCATGTGTGAAGTACACAATTATAAGTTGATTATAAAATTTCATATAAAATTCATAAGTACATTTAATCAATATGTAAAGGCAACATATACATTATACCACATATGACCCAAAAAAGTAGCACATTTCATTGACAATGCCATATAAGTTGGCAAAAATAGCATGTTTTATTCATAATAGTCATATATATATAGATCACCATCTCTATCATATTTTGGTGATTGAATTTAGTCATAATATTAGCACTATGATTTTGATGTATCTTCCATGGTCCCCATGTCACTCATAATGTTTATTTTGAATCAAACAAAGCTTGAACTTAATCAAATTGAACATTGCTCTTTTTTAGTTAGTCATGTTATTCAACTAACAATGATTCTAGAATCACCTTAATCACAATCTTGTAGCAAGAAAAACATGCTTTTGTTATGGTGATTAAAGGAAAAGATATCTTGCTTTGTTCCATTGTACTCACCAAAACAATGTGATCTTTGTTTTATGCTTTCACACCAATTCTAAATTGTTTTGCAATTTCTTCTATTGGCAAGTTCATGGTTTGAATATTGTCCTCCTTCATCTTTGGCGTCTTGACACCAATAATTCACAAGCTTCCATATCTTGAACTTCCAAAAAAATAAAGGCCAATCATCTTTCCAAATCATTTTCACTTTGGTGTTTCATTATCACACCCTTGTCATTTGTAAATATAACCAAGGCCCCTTACAATCCCATTCCCACCACCTTGCTCATTCATTGTGCATCCAAAAAGAGAAACTCAATAGAATCCATTTCAACATCTAGCCTTCCACCTACAAATATCAATGTGTATTTCAAAAACTTGTAACAAAGTATGGAGGTTTGGAAAAGTTGCTAAACTTATATGACTTCGAGGCTTAAATTTGAATCCTTTGGCATAGTAACATTTACAACTTGTGGGCCTCTTCCCAAAAAAAATCACAACCTTATCATTATTGTCAACAATATGTCTAATAGATTAAATTATGTTTCTCATCCAACATGATGTACACAAATTATTAGCTACAAATTCAATAAATAAAAATATACATATAAATTTCATTTGTTCTATTAAAATATAGGACATATTCACAAAATGCTGAAAAATAAACTTCATTAAATGTTTGAATAGGCTTCACAACTAGTGCAAAAAACACACACACAAATGAAATTAATCAAATATGTATAATGATTTTGATATATTTTTCATCATGTAACAAAATGGAAATAACCATTTAATAAAAAGTAGAACAAAATGAGGTCATGAATTTTCAACACATTTCCTCGTGCTAAAGCATTTGCAATTTCCATGTTTCCCAATGCCTATTTTGAACGTTCCATATATGTTGCTTCACTTAATATGAGTGGAGCTTTTTTACCATGTGTACATACGTATATGAGATTTATAGTGCACAAGGATTTGATAGGTTACTGAATACGATTTTTAAATTAATGTTATGAAGTTCTAAATAATGGTGATAAACGTGTTTCAAATAATATGAAATCAAATACATTCCCAAATAACAAGGATTTTAGATTGGTTTTATTATTGAAACTCTAGTTGACATGGCCATATTATTTTTTACATTAAATAGCAAATTATTTTAATAATAAATTTACTAATGATTCATTTTAAAAGAGAGGTCTATTTTGTGCGTCAGTTCATTGACCATGCATGTCTTCAAAGTGGTTCAACCCCCTCTCCCCACCTTCACAAGACCACAAGTTGAATATCAAGACCTCTAATTCCAATTAGGTATTCTTACATTGTGACTGAGTTAAGCAAAGCAAAAATAAAATAAAATCTTTGTGCTTCTTTGAAACCCATGTTTTTAAAACTTGCACGTCAAGGAAGGCAATCAACCTACTGATACTGCATAATAGTTTTCTAAGAACAATGCACTAGACATGACTATGTTCTCAGGCCCTTGTTATGGAGCATGAATGGTGACAAACATAAATAAGGTAAGAATGAACCAACGCGCATGAACGAAGACATGGGGCGAGGTAGAGGGATTGGCAAGAGGGAAAAAAATCCCAATAAGAAAAAAAAAAACAAAATCACAAGAAGAATAAAGAAGAAGGAAGAATTTTCTTCTTTCTTCCTTTCTGTTGTTTGTTTTTTCTCGTTTTTAACAACCCAAAAAAATGCAATTTTTTTTTTAAAGAAACAAAAAGAAAAATTGAAGTTGCTCTAGAAGCTTGGCACCTTGCAACAGTTTTCAAAAACATGCAGCTTTGACGTAAGGAGCCACATAAACACAAGTCAGGAGGAGTGAGCTACAAATTTCATAACTTATTATCTTAACAACATATGTTGATGTGAGCTCCTCGCAAACAACACTAAGAAAAAGAAAAAACCATTTTTTTATTTTAATGCATACGTTTTTCTATGAGCAGCAAAAACCCTCGCCTCAAACCCTCGCCTCAAAAAGTGTGGCAAATGTTTTTGACCAAAGACGAAGTTCAAAGAAGTGGTGAAGAAGAGGAAGAAAAGATCAGTTATGTTCTTCACTTTTTTCCATCCTCCTCTTGTTCTTAAAAACTTGCTAAACTTTCAAAAGGAAACATAGTAAACGGAAATATCATTTCAAGTAGGAAATAACTATCAACAAAATACTTGGATTTGTTCCAAAATCCCCCTTCTTTTTTTTTGCCCTTGCATTAGTATATATATCAATTTAAAACTCACATCAATAAATTAAGAAAATCAATTTTAGTTGCACGGTAGCTTTTCAATTTGACCTCCTCATAGTTTTGAGTTTGTGAATCCTTTTCTTGAAAACATTACTTCCTTTGATAAATTGGTGATGTTGATGAGATATTAACATTTCATATGATAATAAGCTAGTTACAAGCCAATGTTTCATATTTTCATCTTTTTGCAACACAATGTTTCATGTGATATTTTAGTTGAACAAAAAATTTCATTTTCAATGCATTTTTTAAAAATAAATTGCACATAATGTAGCATTTGGCCAAACTATTAGATTTGAAGACTTTGAGTAAAAATATATATATATTTGCATTAATATGTTTCAAGTGATTGACATATTTACAAAATGCAAATGAGTTTTTTTTTTCATGCTCCCTATCTTGGGAAAGCTCCACCAAGAACAACTTATTTTCTTACATCCACTCAATGGATGTTTGAAAGGTAACATTAGAAGAGAAAAATAAATCAAGTAGGATATAAGTAAAAGAACATAAGATTCTTCGTAAGGTTTGACTAAATGAAGAACTTTACATGTAAGGTGTCTTCCAAGGCAAATTTATATAAAACATAAAACTCCCCCAATTGCACTAGAAAAATTCTACCAATTTTTTGTATAACGTTATTTGGAATATTGTTCAAGTTAGTTCATTAAGAAAACTAACCAATTTTACAAAAAATCAAAATTTATTGCAATCCCACCTACAAGAAGTTTTAAATCTTTTAATATTTTGCCAAAGAATAAATACAAACTAGAATCAAAAGCTTTTCTTGTCAAATGTTTATTTTGATGGTTATTAACTTACATATAAGGTGTGTAACTTTTTGCACCTTCTTTGGTTACTAATTAGGTTTTTCACTTTAGACCTAACTAGCACATCATAGAATAAATGGTACAATTAACTACATTGTAAATTAAATAAATAAATAAATCCATTAGAACTCGAATCCACCAAAATTAACACACCCTCATAAGTATTGACATCAAGGTATCAAAATTTTAACTCAAAATTATTAAACCAAGCTTTTTTATTTAAATTATTTGAAAAATACTTTTCCTCAAAACTTCCTTTAAAACATTTCTTGTACTTTGTTAAAAACCCAATTTAGTGTGAAGGTTTAATCCTTATAAAAAATCCATTCCTTGATCATTAAGGTGATCAAAATTGTAAAATCCAACCTAGAAGATGTTACCAATTTTTTGTTAACACAAAAAATGGCATATGATAATGTTAATGGTAGGTTACAAATAGGTTATTAGTTGGTGTACATAATCATTACAAACTAGTTTGATGCCAACTAGCTAGCTTCTAATTAGGATTTAATTTGAATTTGAACTTGAACTTCAAATGTGAAAAACACTTTTTTTTTGGACATAACTTTTTTGTATCTTCTTGATTTTTCTTTTGGTAGAATAGAGTTTTTTAGTTTTGATTTCCTTTTGCAATTACATTAACCATTGATTCTTACTTTATTAACATATGTTTTTATTGGGTAACAAGTACATATTTTTACATATATTAATACTTGTTTGGAGGTAATTAAAAAATCTAAACGTAAAATAATATTTTACCATCTGGAGACCATTCTTAAGATCAAGAATTTAGATTACAATATATGGTTCAATTTTATGTTTAATTCTACTTTCCTTTTTGTTTGTGGGAAGATAGTGCATAAATGAAAGTTTATTCATTTAATATGCTAAAAACAAATTGTTAGATTCTTGAGGGTAAGAACATAAACGGTTTTGGTATTGTAAAGGATTGAATATAAGAAAATTAAAGTGATATTAAATCTACTCATGAGGTTGAATATGTGTAGAGTTGTGACTTACTACTAATAATTTTAAACTAGTAGACTACCACAATAGACATAAATAACCATCGGGCTTTCTTATTTAGTATTTTTATCATTAACACCTTGTAAATGCACAATCAAATAATGCTCGTGATTACATGACTAAAAGTGGGACTAAAGAAATGTCCTAGTCATGAATCCCATATTTTTGCATAGTGGCAATAAGCATTCTTATGGCATTAAAAGATCAAGTTTGTAAAAGAAAATGGTGCATGTGTGTTATGCATATCAACTTGTGAAAAGGACTACCAACATTATTCATGAAGTTAGGTGACAAGGAGTTGCTTGTGTTCCCATTTGTGAATTTTTTTGAAGGTAGTTTTAAGTATGGTAGGCCTTTTTTTAATTGCAAGAAACAATTGGTACAAAATGATTATGATCATGATTATTGCACAATTTTGTTATTGTTGTTGTAGATTGCAACTTTAGGTTTAACAATGGAGCTTATGGCTTATTCTTATGTTATGATGCAATGAATGTGATGATGGTGTTATTGTTACTTTTGATAATGATGAAAATAGGAAAATGTGTGATGTAAAATAGCTTCGAGTGTTGTGAATCATTTGAATCATCCTATGAAACGCCATTGGGTGTTGTTTTTGGTTTTTTGATGAGATTTTTTTTACCATAATTGGAAGAGGTCACTTGTTGTCATTGTTGTCATTTTCATCTTATTGTTGTGTTTGGCAACACCACCACCATTCTTTTAATTATTTACAGAGCACTTGGAGTTTAGCTACCTGCATCTCCATGATCGTCGACGAGTCCTTGTTCCATTCCCATGCTTTAGCGTTGAAAACCGTGGCATTCGTCATTGGGTTTAGGGTTTAGGGTTTTTACTATGGTCCCTTATGTTCTGAATTCCAAGAAATAAGAACCACGAAAACTTTTGTGAACTTTTGAGGCATAGCTTCAATTTGAAAAATGAGACCAGATTTAGAATAGAGATTTAGAATAACCTTAAAAAAACGATCTGGATGCTCTTTAAGAAGGTCCAAAAAACCCCTAAAATCTCTCCTCCGGATACATAAACAAAAATGAAACAACTACTATCCCTTATGTTGCGAATTCTAAGAAACAAGAATCACAAGAACTTTGTGAACTTTTGAAGCAGACCATCAATTCGAAAAATCAGACCAAATCTGAAATCGGTTTCTCTAGATCCTCACAAAAATTTCCAAAAGCTCACTCCAATCGCTTCTACAATTTAGTGAAGAAAAGACTACAAAGGTTCCATAAACATAATCTACCATTATAAAATTCAAAATACAAAGCCAAATTGAGCTGTAAAAGCATCTACAAGCTCCTCATGGTGAAGCTCTTCAAATTCTTACACCATCATTCAAGAAACACAAGGAAAAAACATTCTCCCTCTCTCAACCTACAACCCTTAACCAAAAGCTATTTTCCTCCACCTGTCGCTGTATCCCAAAAGTGAGCCAAAAACACAATTAAAAAAAAAACAAATGGCAATAATAACTCCTTTGTGGCCTCCTCCTCTCGCTCTACAGTGCCCTAACACGCCTACTTGTATATAGTTCTGGAGACAGTAACACTATGGAGATAAAGGAGAAGTGTGCTTATCACGTGACTTGCGGAGCTTTCAATTTTCATTGCAGTGCTGCTGTTGATGAGTTGTCGTCCGTCCATCCGTTCATCCGATTACTGTTTCTCCAAACTCCAAACCTCCCGGACCTCCTCTCAGTCCTCTTGCTCCAAAATTGTTTTTTGCTAACCCTTCTCTAAACCCTTCTTTGATCCAAACTATTTATGACACACTCCCAAGCTCCTTAATGGACTCAAATGTGGGTCCAAGGTGAACACAACGGAAGAATGAGAAGTTGGGGTATGATCTTTGGTTTGCAGCACTTCGGGGGTAGAGGGCATGCTGGAGCTCCAAGGTAGGGACTAAAAAGAGTGACAAACAAGTCAATTACTCACACGGACTTGCACAAACCAAACAATAAGTTGGTTAGTGCATAGTTGGAGCACTTTTGGTGCATGGATGAGCCACAAGCAAACACGGACTCACAAGACTCACCATAGCCTGGACTTGGGGGAAGCCACCACCTTCCCCCTTATAGAATTTTTTGTGCTTGGCCACAGGACCAACACCCAAATGTCATTTTGTCTCGAGATTCCCAAGTTGGAGTCCTGAAATTCCTTAAATTGGGACTCCACAAATTTGGAGGCCCACAATTTTGTGTGAAGACCTTCGATTGAAGTGAAGTCTATAGAAAAGTTGTAGCTCTCATCAAGATCTTTCCAATGGTATGTGACGTGCCACTTGCACATTAAAAAATCATGGCGATTACCAACTTTTTGTGGTTAGGAATCAAATTGGAAGTTTGATTCCCAGCCTTTTTTTTGGCCATAACTTATGTTTTAAATGCCCAAATGGGTCATGCGAGCCCATTTTAGACATCTAAGTTCCAAGATATTTCTAATGATATAATGAACTCATCAATTTAATGAGTTTTTACCCCTACGATTACCCTTTGAAGATTCGGTAGTCCATTGGGATTCCAACTCCCAAAGCGGGAGTTCACTTGGGAGTGTGGGGGTTCATTCCCTCACACTTTCCTAAACTCCCAGCAACATGAAATGTGACTCCCAAGCTTCATTCTTGGCTCGCACCTTTGCAAGCCCTTGCTTTGGTCGCAAGCCCAAAGTTAGGGTTGCGACAATGTCCTAGTAAATTTCCCTAAGTGTGACTTATTGCCCTTTGGAAACCATAAAACACAATCACCAAAACTAAATTATTTTTTTGGGAATTCCTCCAATTTTTACAGCTTGCATTATAATTTCCTACAACTTCTCGAGCTATGTAATTCTACTAGTTAAAATTCTCACTAAAGTATTGTCCTTGTCATCTTCACCAATAACTGGAACGATGTATTCTATGGGCATTAATGGATGTAATCCATACATTAATTGATATGGTATATACCATGTTACTACTTTATATGCAGTTTTATATGAAAATAACATTGTGGACAAAATGTTCATCCCAATCTATTATATCTTCACTAACTAATTTTGTCAACAATGTCTCAAGCACCTTGTTAGTAGACTCAACTTGCCCATTCCCCTAAGGATAATAAGTTGTAGAACTCATATGTTTCATCAAGAAATGGTCTATTAAATACTTAATGGCATCATTAAGAAAATGAATTCCTTAATCTGTGATTATAATCAAAAGACATCCAAACTTGGTTAATGAATCGTTAATCCTCTTATTTTTTGACACGCGTCACAATATCTACAGTAATCATGCACATCCCTATATATAGTTAGCCACCAATATCTAACATCCAATATCTTCCTCTACATTATTTCCATTGCAAAATGCCTTCCTAAAGGTCCTTCATGCAAGTTTTTCATCACCATTTGTGTTTCTATTGTTGTCAAACATTGTTGCAATGTTTCTTCTTGGCCCATTTTGTACAATTCACCATTCTTTACTGTAAAAGACTTTGTGCTCTTGACCAATATTTGTTTTTGCTGAATTGATATTGTGCCTTCAATCTATCATGTTTTCAAAAAAACATCATTCAACCCACTCATGCCATATATATAACAAACTTGCACATGTGGTTTGATTAGGCACACTTGTGGGTGTTATATTATCCAATAATCTTGAAAATGCATTTGCACCTACATGAGTTTTGCTTGGTTTATATACTATTATGAAATCATATTTGAGGAACAATAACAACCATCTAACTATTCTCCTTAAAACTTATGGTTTGTTGACCAAATACACCAATGCCATATGATCTACATAAAAGACCAACAAATAATGTCTAAACTTGTGCAAGGAAAAAACCATTGCTAAAACCTTTCCCTCTATTATGTTATATTTTTGTTTTCCTTTTTTCAAAAGCCTAAAAGCATACACTATTAGTTGATCACTCTTCCCTATTACATTTTGAGACAACATAGCCCCCATAGTTAATAAGGACGCATCTATATGAACATGAAATTCTGCTTGCTAATTTGGTAATATCAATATCAATGCTTCAATATATTTTTGTGTAATTAATTCCCAAGCCTTTTGACATTCCTTTGTCTAAAAAAAAGTCTTTGTCTTTTTGGTTAGTTTAGTGATAAGTGCCATTATAGCAGCAAAGTTTTTTATAAAACATTTGTAAAACTATGCCATCCCATTGAATACTTGAATCTGCTAAGGATTCTCAGGTGGTGGCATGTTTACTATTATTTGTATTTTTTTTTAGATTTAGTAGTTTCCCTTCCTAGGAAACAATAAAACCTAGATCATCCCTGAAAATATAATAAATGCACATTTGTTTAGATTTAGATTAATGCCATATTCTTTGCACTTTTAAAAACATAGTCTAAGCTTTTGCAAATGATTCTCCATGTCACTATACACCATAAAATCATTAAAAACATCTTCATAAAATTGTCCAAATATTTTTTAAATGTTTTGGTCATGACTCTATGATATGTTGGAGGTCCATTTTTAACTCCAAACGACATCACCTTCCATATAAAAACCCCTTAGTCTGTAACAAATGCAATCTTGTATTTATCCTCTAGAGCTATAGATATTTGATGATATATAGAATATCCATTTAAGAAGGAATATGTTTCATACCCTGCTACTATGTTCAACACTTCATATGTGAAAGGTAATAAATATGGATCTTTTGTTGTGGTTGCATTTAATTTTCTGAAATCTATAAAGATTCTTAGCTTGCCATTTTAAAAAAAAATACTATTATGGGTGACAACCATGTAGTTTTTTTTACAAATTCGATGAATCCAATTGCTAATAACTTATCTATATCTTGTTTGACAATTGTAGCATAATTTGGATTTAATCTATACTTGGCTTAATGTGTTGGTGGTATAGTAGTGTCCAACTCAATTTTATGTTGTTAATGCGCTCCTAAGTCCCTTGTTGAACCCACTTGAAGGTCCAACTATGTAGAGTTGTGAAAAGTTGGGACTTGAGGGCCGCTCCCGACTTCCAACACTAAAACGGGGTAAAGGGGCATGCTAGAAATCTCGGGATTAGACTAGGAAGAAGGACTAGATTATCAAGCTTGAATCTGCATCCAAAACCAACCACAAGAAGGTTAGTTAGCATTCGGGAACATCCTTGGGTGTTGGGACAAGCCACGGGCACTTTGACACACTTGACTCACCACGGCCTGGACTCGAGGGAAGCCACCACCTTCCCCCATATAGTATACTCTGTAACTCTCTGTGGAGGCTACATCCAAATGGCTTTTTTTCCCGGGACCCCCAAGTTGGAGTCCCAAAACTGTCTCGGGTTGGAGTCCCGGGACTTTGGGAGCTCATATCTCCCAACTGCAGAGTCCAATAACAACAAGGTCTCAACCAAAGTTATAACTCTCCTCGAGATCTTTCCAACGCCATGTCGCACTCTACAATCGGATGTCGGAAAGAGGTCGATTCTCGACTTTTAGTGGTCGAGAGTCAAATTGCCAATTTGACTCCCGGCCCTTCTTTTGCCCATAACTTGAGCTGCAGACGTCCAAATGACTCATGCGAGGCCATTTTGGACATTTACACTTCAAGACCTTTCCAATGAGACCAAGAACACTCAAATGCGAGGAGATTTGACCCCTGAAATCGAGCTCTGAGTTTTTAGGAATCCCAGAGGACTCCATTTTCCCACTTTCGGGAGTGTGAGTTGCATTCTCACACTTAGCCCCAAAGTGGGGTTGCGACAGTTGTGCTAGCTCTAGTGGAATGCATTTTAGATCTTTATATGTCCATGTAAAAAATCTTTGAATTCTTTCAACAACTGTTCCATTTCCAACATCTTGTTTGTTTCTAATTGTGCATTAATCTTCACCATTTGTGATTTTGCATAAATTCCCAGATTGAGCCTCATCAATTGTTGTTCTTCGGTTAAAGTCCATCCAACTATCTACAATCCATGTGCTTTGACGTTTGCTAAAGTTTCATCCACTACAACACTCCCTAGTTGATGTCTATAGTATGTATCTAGATATACCTTATCCTCCAAAGCTACTTCTAGTTCATATCTATTGCCCAATATCTTTTTCTATGTGCTATGTACTTCAAATCCCTGTTCTAAAATACTAATCTTCACATTTGTATCCATGATCCCCGCATTTGTGGATTTCATAGATTAAATTGTTATAGGTTACCTAATTATTCCTATTGAGATCAATTTTGGCTCTGTAGTAAATATGAGATCTTCTTCTTCATTTGTGATACCATTTTGATAATTGTAGCACAATAACACTTCTTGTCTTTTGACTTCACCTCCCATGTCGCAACACTAGCTTTGGGCTTGCGACCAAAGCAATGGCTTGCAAGGGTGCGGGCCAAGAAGGAAGCCAAGGAGTCACATCTCATGCTCCTGGGAATGTAGGAGAATGTGGGGGAATGAAACCTCACATTCCCAAGGGAGCTCCCACTTTGGGAGTTGGATTCCTAGTGGACTCCCGAATCTTTAAAGAGCAATTGTAGAGGCCAAAACCCAATGGATTGAGGAATTTCTTATATCATTGGAAACATCTTGGAACTTAAATGTCTAAAATGGGCTCACATAACCCATTTGGACAATTTTAATGCAAGTTATGGCCAAAAGAAAGGCCGGGAATCAAATTGGCAATTTGACTCCCGACCACTAAAAGTCGAAAATTGCCCCAATTTCCTTATGTATAGTGGCGTGCAACATATTGTTGGAAAGTTCTTGACAAGCATTATAACTTTGCTTTAAACTTCATTTCAGTTGGAGGTCTACACGCAAAGTTATGGGCCCCCAAAATCACGAGAATCTAAGTTGCGGGACTCCCAAGTAGGAGTCCCGGGACAAAATGACATTTGGGTGCTGGTCTCGTGGCTAAGCACAAAATATACTATAAGGGGGAAGGTGGTGGCTTCCCCCAAGTTCGGGCTGTGGTGAATCTTGTAAGTTCGAATTTGCCCGTGGCTCATCCTAGCACCAAATGTGCTCCAACTATGCACTAACTAACTTGTTGTTTCGTTTGTGCAAGTTTGTGTGAGTGATTGATCGCTTGTCATTCTTCCTAGTCTCATCCCAGAGCTCCAACACACCTCTCTACGCCCAAAGTGCTGCAAGCTAAGCAGCGTGCCCTAACTCCTTACTCTTCTGTTGTTTTCATCCCAAACTCACATTTTAGTCCATCAAGGAGCTTGAGAGCGCGTCATCCCAAATGTTTAGTAATTATAATTGTTCTAATTGTCCCATTCCCTTGTATGGTAACAAAAAACTTCCCCAATAATGTGCCATTTTAACATCCTTAAACCATGGCCTCCCCAACAACATGGACTAACTACAATGTTATGCTCTTTTGGAGAGTATCAAAGAAGTATTAGAAGGCATTATACACATCATGCTAACCATTGAAATTTTGTACAGGTTCTGGATCAAGTATGAGTCAACCTATCTTCATTCCCTCACTTTCAAAGAGAGTGTTAGTTCAAGTTAGAAGATGTGAATGATATTCCTCCATCTGATGTGGAGGAGGGGGAGTGGACCCTTGCTGTGTCCCTATCTAAGTGTAGGCTAGATCCTTCACATGATGATTTGTCTGCTGGATTGTCTCCTCAGAGTCCACATCCCTTGCTGAGAGGACAATGAGGTGGCTGGAGAGGTAGAGGTCAAAGAGGAGGTGGTGCCGGTCAGGTAGCCTTTACAAGGTTTTTCCAATCCTTTCCTAATAATCATAGATCATGTTACTCTTTCCAAGTTTTTTACTCAAGAGAAAGGTCTTCCATGTCAAGCAATTTTGATTAGAGAGAGATGTTTTTTGTTTTATTTCCATGAAATCGTGCTGAGGCATCCTTTTCAAAGTAACAATCCCAGATCTCTAGATGTCAGTGACATTACTCTTTACCATGGCTTTTGGAGCTCATTGTGGGCTCTGTTTTGTGTGAGAAGTATGTCTCTACCTCAGTCATGAAATGAATTTCATTCAGGTCCAACACATTATCATGGCCAATCTTATTCAACATGCATTGAAGCACTCTTTGCACCAACATCCTCGTCGGTATGTGGGTGACACTATATGTTTCTTACTTGTTAGAGTACCTAGAGCTATTTTGCATGGTGAGGTACCTCTGATAGGTCACAGACATCCTTTTTGTCTGTTTTTTTTTTTTTGGTTTGAGGATTCCAATCAGGATTGGCAAGACTTTTGTGTCAGAAATGTGCTTTCACCAAACATCTAGTTTGTTCATACAAATGATATAGTGATTGGTCATGTGTGTCTACCTCATGATAGTGATCACGTATATGAGATGAACTTGAGATTGATGGTACTCAGGCTACTCAGGTTGCTTTCTGTACAAGTTGGCCATTCAACTGGATGAGGGATTGTGCAGAAGTTATTTTCAGAGACACCAGAAATTGAGGTGAGTAGTGCATCCAAAGTTGCATGCAAGTAGATGCATTGGCTGGATTGAGTCATTTGTAAAATGGTTGTCAGCAGAACATAGAATGACCATAACAGTTCAACTTCTGCACTTTGTGATCAATATTTTTCTTTCGATTCTATACCAATTTCAGCCATAGTAGTGACATACGAAATACGAGTATTTTTCAAAGGTGCTCAAAAAGAAGTATTTTCAAGTATTTTTAAAAAAACATTATAAAAATACAAAGGCTTGAAAATTGGCCTTTGTATCAAGTATTTTCAAGTATTTTTTAAAAAGCCCCAAAAAATGTAAAATACGCGTATGTTTGAAAAATTTGAGAGTATGTCACTACTATGATTTCAGCTGCTATGTAAGGTGTCAATGTGATTACTCTTTGATATTGCTTGCATTGTAGACTTGTGGCTTTGCCCATTGCTTCCATTTTTTCCCAGGACAATGTTGGGGGATGTGTTGCACATAATCATAACCTTATAGTTGTGCCACCTGTTGCAGTTTCCTGTGGGGTGTATCCACAGATTGTCAAAGTCATGTGCAGCAGCTAATGGAAGGGTGAGAGCAACAACTGCTGTGTACTTGGTTGCAATCCTTGAGTATCTCACTGTTGAGGTGTTGGAGATGGCAACACAAAGATCTAAAGGTGAAACCTCCTCTGCAGTTGGCAATTCACAGAGATGAAGAGCTGGACACTTTGATCAAGGGAACCATTGCTGGAGGGGGTGTGATCCTGCACATTCAAAAATCCCTCATCAACAAGTTTTCAAAGAAGGACCACAGGAGCTGGGTTTCTGGTTTCTGTGGATCCAATGCCAAAAAGGGTTGGAGAGTTCTTTATGCATCACCACACTTCACAACTTGATGTGATTATCAACCAAGGGAACAAAGGTGGATACCCAATTCCTGTCACCACATGTGTTCAACATTCTTTCTTGATGAGGAGTCGGAGGTAGATACTAAGAAAAATAGGTCAAATAGATTGATAGCACAGGTTTATCAGGTGTGTACAATGGTGGTCATGTGCATGAGAGGAAGCTGAGAAAGTCACCATTTAAACATTGCCATGTCTGCAGTTTTGGGTATATACAAACATCCACAAGATTAGCTGATTCAAAAGATTGATTGTTTTGAACTTAAGCAAGCACTTACTGTGATTCCATGAACAGTAAACTCCACCTTGTGTAGCTTGTTCGTGTGGAGAAAGGCAGTCAGTCTTTTGCAATTTCTCTTACTACACATACCATTCATTTAAATGTCAATTATCAAATTCTTTCTTGCACTCTTTATCATCTTCTGAGCTGTGCTTGAATCATGGTTGTCCTCTCTTCCATTGGAAATTGCCTGGAAAAAACATTGGGAAATTTCACAAAATGATCCTAAAAGGTATCTGGAGGCTTGGGCCAAAACACCATTTTGTGAAAATTTACCAGGCACAAATCTCCTGGCAAACTTCACATTATGTTTTAAGAAACTTATTACTAACTCATTGCTTTTTGTAAGCTACATGAGAGAATATGCATGTAAGGGAAAGACTACAAAATGATGCAGTTTCCATTTGGTCCCACGTTTTGAGGAATGCTCACCAGGTGTTGTTGGGAACTTGATTATTTTTGGGGGGAATATAATTTCGTAGTTTAGTTCTGTTCCAGGACTCAACTTCTCATAAGGGATAGACCCGTCATTGGGTTTGTCTTATCATAAACTGCTTGAAGAGAAATAGATAATGAGAAATTATTTCAATGTTTTTCTTGAACTAAAATATATTTTCTTTCATTTCTGTTATATTGAATTTAGTTTTTATCAAAATTTCACATTATGATTTATGGTATTGATTGACTTTCACATTGGGCAGCTCTGTGTTGAGTCCCCCCGCCTCCCCCAAATACACTTATATACATAGAAAAACTCAAAAGTAAAACCAAAATAATATTGATACAACATTAGGTTTCTAAAGTAGGTATGCTATTCACTATAGTTTACTCTTATTTTGAATTTCTTTAGTAGAAAAACCAATACCCAACTGTGCTTCTTTTGTTATTCTATGTCCGTATTAGACTAGTAAGTCTACATCTATGTATTAGTACAACATGGGTTTGCTCTTCATGTGGATGAATGTATTTTCTTGTTTGGATTCATTTACAGTACCAAGATGCAATGCAAAAGTTGGAGTGTACTACAGTACAGGGGAGGCTTCAACACAACTCTGCCAAACTGGTAATTAATTAATTTTGAAGATTCCATGTTGAAAATACAACATTCCTGCATATTCCAAATGGTTCTGTGTTTTCTTTCACAAAACATTTTTCTTTGAAAAAACTCTTGTTGAACACTCTCCAAGCATCCTCCATGCTCCCACACTTTGCATACATGTTGACTAAGCTACTCCCCACAAAGACATCAGATTCCAAACTGCTTTGACTGTTCCTGCTGAACACACCTACCCTCTTCAATTGCAACCATGCTGGCACATTGCTTTCAGCACCCCCACAAAAGTAACAGAGTCTGGTACACACCTCCCTGTTCCATTTGTTGAAATAGTCCAAGTGCCTTCTGCCCTTGCCCACATTTCACATGTCCCAATATCATGGTGCTCCAAGTGACCACATTTTGAGATGGCATCTTGTTGAACACTCCAAGCATCCTTAATGCTCCCACATTTTGCATACATGTCCACTAACCTACTCCCCACAAAGACATCACACTCACAGCCAGTTTGAATGAGCTGTTTATGAACAAGCCTGCCATGTTCAAATGTTCGTAAAGCAGCACATGCCTTAATCACTTGAATAAAAGTGAATTTGTTAGGAATCACTCCTTGTTGTTGCATTTGTTGGAAAAGCTGCATCACGATGTCCAGTTGCCCATCCTTCACATGTTTTGTAAGCTTCTGATTGCATGCAAGTACGTTGAATTGCACTATACCTGGTGCCTTTGCAGCTATCTCTGCTGCGACCCATGGTGAGTTTCGTTGGTCCTCTACCCAAAGTGCTTCCCATGTGTTCTTGTGTTTGAAATCTGGATACCTTTCATTTGTCGATGACCAGAAATCCAGATCAAGCTGATCAGCCATGTATTCTCCACATCCCAGGAATAAATGATATCATAAGAACAGAGAAAGGTGTAGTGACTTTCTCCATCAGCATATTGCATTGACCTATAACCTTCTCCAGCCTACAACTACTACTCCACCTGTGCATAAGGACCTGAACAGAAATTCTGCACGGTTTAGACTAGGGCAGGATAGCAACAACCAACAGAGAGAAAAAAGATTGACGCCAACAAGAGGTATGGCTCCATTGACATGTGAACTCTGACAGGTTTGATGTTCAATTACCTTCTCTGCTCTATGATCCCAACATTGTTAAGGATCCCTAAAGAACTCCTGCCACAGTTTCTTTGTGACCTCCACGGACTGGAGAAAAACTTCTTGTGAAATGGTAAACTCTGATCACATAGAAGCCAGGATGAGGTATTGCATTTTGCATAGATTGTATCCAGCTTCTCGATTTCATTGGGACGATATCACTATAATGAAATCAGGTCAAGATTTTTCAAGAAACCCACGTATTGTTAGAAGAAGGCAGTACATAAAGAGGAACAACACAGGAAAGCTTACATTCGCCGTGCTCTCTGAGTGCCGCCTTTGTTTCTATTCGGGGCAGTCTGAATGATGAGCGGTGTACTGCGTAAGCTGTTGATGTGTAAAGTGGAATTGCTGGGGCAAACTGACACGTAGCAAGAAGATCCTCTTCCACCTCTCAATGTGGTGATGGATCTGCTCTTTTGTGGTCTAGAACAGACTTAGACCTTGCACTTGCTGCAATGATGATGAAGAAGAATGTTTTGCTTCGCAGAAACCTTTGGCAATTGCTGTCACTCCTCACAATCCAAGAGCATCCCAAGTAGACCCAAACGCAATTCCCTCTCGAGGGTCCCAAGTCAACCTAAATGCCATCTTTCTTCCACACCACCACTTGCGCACTTGTTGGTGAGATAATTCCAGCAGCGAACGATGGCCTGCTGCCCCCCGCCTGCCCAGGTTTTCGCCCAACAACTGCCCAAGCAGCATGGAATTATTTATTTATTTATTTATTTTTCAGATTCTAAAAATAAAAAATGATTTAAAAATCAAGGTTTCATGGGTTTCATAGGGGATAGTTAAATACAATTTGATAAAAAGGATTTCTTTTTTCCAAAACAAATTGCCAAGCAACAAGAAGTATTTGGAATATTTTGAGAATATTTTATTTTCACAGTGAAAATTTGAAATTAATCAATAGTGGAATATTTGCGCTATAGTTTCAAAAATATTGAACTTCTTTTTTTATATTGAAAACAGTTTAATTCAAAATATCGGAGAATTGATTCTATTAGTGTTGATCTGAAAAAATAAACTTCAAAAAAATTAGAAAATTTCACGACCTAAAGTTTTGAAGCCACCAGATTGAAAATAAAAACAGTTGGTGGAATCATCACTCAAAAAAAACTTTAATGCATTTTTTTTTTGGTCCAATCCTTGTTTCGAGGATTTAAAAAATTAGTGGATGATTAAGAAATTAATTTGGGGTTAAAATTTCTAAGTGCCATTTAAGAATCTAGTGAAAATGTTGCTTTTTAAAGTTTTTGATTGTTTAATTTATTTGTTAATAACCGAGGTAAAAAAGAAAAAGAAATGAGAAGAAGTAGGGAAAAGTAAGGGCGAGAGTGTACAGAAAGATTTGAGGGCCAGAGGGGAGGATTTCGGGCAGGGCGGAGGAACTGTACCAGGAGCGGCGAAGGAGCTCTGTCGGTGAAGGCAAAATATAAATTTTTGGTAACTAACTTCTTGGTTTAGGGTTTATGGAGTATAGGATGCAATAATGGACTATCAAGGTTTTCTTTTCACATTTGTGGTGTAGCCACACCGGCAACCATACACAAGAGGATCTAGTCAAATTGGACTATAGGACAAGTAGGACAATAAAGAAAAATTATAATCTTGTTAATATTTGACAACTCGCAAGAGCATGCATTTTAAATTTGGCGAATCTAGTCCCAAAACCCTATTTCTTTGGGAAAAAAATTCAAAGAATTTGGAATGAAACCATGTAGGGGTCATAGCCCCAAATTGTTTTTTACAATTTGACAAAATTTGGCACCAAAAACATGTTGTGTAAGATTGGTGCATTTAACTTCAACTCAGAATTTCCAAATCAGAATGTGTTGTTGAAAATTAATGTGCATGCTACTAGGATGGACCCAGGATAATAAGTCGTCTAGAAACCACCTCCGGGTTTTGAATAAACTTTTTGACCTGTTTAAAGTTTGAACTAGAGTTTCTAGGACTTTGGACACACCTATTGCATACTTATCAAAAATTTCATAAATAATTAAGTTAACATCAAACTAGCCCAGGTACTACATTATTACAATTCTTAATATGACAATTTCAACAAAAACAATGACAACCAAGTTGGTATCTGTATATTTTGGGCTGACAAAAATAAAAAGAGCTATCAAATGCATCAACAGAAAGAATTTTCAATTTTTATGCCAAAAGAAAAATTCTGAATGAACTGAACTTCATGGATGAAATCAAATCATAAATGAATTTTTAAAATGAATTTCATCTTTCATGAATTTTCATGGATGGACTTTCATTCCATTGAGATGACTTTCAAATCCACATCATTTATAAAAATGGATGTAAAGAAAATATGACCTATGAACTCAAAACCTTTGAATTGGCTCTCAATATGTTGAAATTTAATTTAGAGGGTAGTTCGAATTTTGAAAGGACTCCTCTCAAGCTTCAAAAAGCCATCAAGTCAAAAAATAATAATGGAAAGAGAAGTCTTGGGGCGGTGGGGTGGAGCGTGGGGATCAAGGCAGTTTGATTTTTTGGGCAGAAATTTCAGTAGACCTAAGGCATAGGACAGCCCAACTTGACATAACAGTTGAACACAGTATTCATATTTTATAGATGAGCATTCATGAGTTATCATTCATGAATATTCAATGGATGGACTTTCATGACTAAAATTTCCTGAATATTTTGGATGACATAAGCATCATCCATGAAATTTTATCTGAAATTTTATTCCATACATGAAAGTTCATCCAAATATCATCTATGACTTGTAATACAGGAACATCCTAGGATTATGTAGGATTGTAATCCAATCTAGTTGGAAAATTTGTGGACAGCAAACCTCATATCACCTATTACATGGTACTTTGTCACATGAAGTTTACCCCTCCCCAAAGTTGCAATGACATGAGATATACAATTCCATTACATGGCCATGGAGCTTTTAAACCATGATGATGACGAAACCCAGCCAAACTTTGTAAAAAGAAAGCACCCACAAAAGGGAGAGAAAAAGAAACAAAGAGCAAGGACCAAAGTTGAGGCAGGCAAAAGAGCCCCAAAAAGGAGAGCCACATGGAGGTAATGGAACCATAAGTACTAAAACTTCCATTAGTCACATGAAGCAAAACAATTAAAGAAAGGGGAGGTAAACCTGATAAAACTCTAAGCCTAAAAGAACCTTTCCCCGTAGTAATAACACACCTCGAGACAAAGGCAACCTATGTTTTTAGTAATGTCACAGACATTCTTTGTCTATAAAAGGAATGCAAAATTGATAAACAAGGCCTTTTGGTACCCTTTGTCACTCACGCCATGTTAACACATTGATGAAAAAAGTTGTTGTACTGATGAAACCAACATAACACAAGAACTAACTAACATAAAATTAATAACCTTGTCATGAATTTTGGTACATGAAATTTCATGAATGAAGTTTGGATGAACTTTCATTCAACAAACCCATCCTTGGGTGGTACTAGGAACCACCTCAAGGAATGGTTAAGGACCCAAAAATAATCAAATCGGTTTTTTTGCCCTATTTGTTAAAAAATTTCACAATTATAATATTTTCTTTCATGTTTATCAATTCCATGTACTAATAAATAGCTTGAAGTTTATTTGGAATTTTTCAAATTGAAAAAAATAATAATTTATATTTCTAATTTAAATGGCCCCTTAAAAACTTGACAGCCTCCGAAAATTCATAACTACATCATATTTAATTAATTAATTTTCAAATAAAAACCTAAAAATAAAGAGACTTCCAAATTACCTTACTAAAAAAATTCATTAAAAAATCATAAATCATATTCCAAGTTTGTGTTCCTAACCAAAAAGTTCAAAGAAAAAAATAGGCATTACATTCTTAAAAGTTTTTCTAAATGCAATGATGAAGAACATCAAAATACACAATTTTTTTATATTATTGAGATTTCAAAATCTATGGAACCTAATAAATGTATTCCAAAAAAATTATGGAAATGTTTATTTAAGTGTTTTCTATGATTTTTCAAAGTTCAATGGGTCCAAAAAAATTTAAATGTGATGTTCTTAGTGGTACCACCCAAGGACAAAATTGCCCATGAATGAAACAAAATAAAAAACATTAATAGATTTATTTTTTTAATTGAACCCTTTTTAAAATTTTAACAATGTGTGAAAATTGGGTCTTACTTTTTACATAGAAATTTGATGAAAAAATATATATTTCAGACAATATTGTGCAACTTATAACATTTTTAATTTTGGGCGATTTGAACAGCATTTTGGGTAGATCAATAAACTTAGCAAGTTGGCAATTTAACATCAATGACATGGAGTTGGCAACCTAACTATGTGTAGCTAAAAGTTGGTGAACTTGATGACTGATGACTTAAAACAAATTGCACTTAGCAAACTAATGAAATGATGTCAATTTGATAATTTTGCAAAGTGGAGTTGCTAAAAAGGTAAAATCAACTTGGCAATTTAGCTAGACAAATAATATTCCATGAATATACCAAATGGGGGGGAACCTTAAGCTATAATCATGGGTTGTTTGTGTAGGGTAGAGTTCCAAGGTAGAAATATTCCCAAGATAAAAGGCCTAGGATGAATTCATAGCTGATGCCAACCTTATATTTTGGGAATGTTCCCCCACTCAAGTGCTTTACTTATCATAAAGCATGATGCAAAAGTTATATGAACCTAAGTGTATGTAAATTATGAGGAGTAGAAATGATGGTTATAATATTCCTTTAGAATGGGAAGGATCTTACACCTTATGTAGTTGTACCTAATCCCTTCAATGTAAGATTCTTCCCACTTTCAAAAGTAAGCATAATATCCCTTTTATTGTGCTCACTACTTAAGTCAATGTGATTTTACAATCACATATATAAAGCCACAATGCTTACCAATTAATGACAATAATAACAAAAGAGGTTTGGATATGTGCCAATTTCAAATGGATAGCAATGTCATTGTTAATAGGTTTTTTTTTTAAAATTGTAAGATGTCTATATATCTTCCTACTGTATTCTCATGTTTCACCTACCTATCACTAAAGTGGCCTTCTTCATTAAAATTTGCCTAATATTTGAATCATTGTCACTATATTGACAAATAATTTTAATGACAATGATAATCATAACTAGTTTAGGTCAAACAAGTAGAAGGTCCATTAGTTCCAACATGTTCACCAACTTGACAATTCCACATGTTCAACCAATTTTTAAATAAAAAGGTGTTTTAATAAGGATGGTTAGGCAAAGAACGAGGGTGCCTCCTTTTCTATTTTTCTTGTGTGTTGGATTATGAAGATCAACAACCATTGACAAGGAATTTCAATTATAATTCAATTTTGATTTGAATTCAATTAAATTGCTTCACCAAAGTGGAGTTGAATTGACTATTTTAATGTCAATATGATTGAAATCAATGAAAATTCAATTGGAATTTGATTGAATTAAAATTGAAATTCAACTTTTTGGAATTGCATTCAATTCAATTCAATTTCAATTGATTAGATTCAAATCTAACCAATTGATTACATTGAATCTAATTCAATTGTTTGGTTCAATTCATTTCAATTAAGTTCAATTCCAATTCCAATTTAAATTTGATTGAATTGAAATGCAATTGGTTGGAAGTCAATTGATTTCAATTCAATTTGAAATCCAATTTAAATTAGAATTACTGAATTGAAATTCAATTGGTTGGAATTGTTTTCAACTAAAATCAAATTAATTCATTCATTATTGATGGACCACCAAATGAGGAGGGCAAGGAAGCAATACAACAATATTGACAATTCAAAATCTAAACATTAGTAAGTCATCAAATAGGGGAAAAAACACAAATTGTGAAGGGAAAAAAGAAATATAGTAGGGGAGTTGCATTACAAAGAAGATTAGGTATTGCAATGCCATAAGAGGTCTTCTATAAAAGAGAGTTGTTCAAAGATCGATGAGGATACCAAATTTTCACCTTCTACTACAAAAGATGAAAGTTTGGGACCATATTGGAATACATCACTTTTAGTAGTTGGAATGGTTGCAAGAGGTAATTTTATGTTCTTCAACACCTCATATGCATGTTACATGTTAAATGACAAGTTTCCCATAGGTTTGAGGATTTGCACATAGGCTTGAAAATAGTTGTTATTTAATGAATGAACTAAGTCTTGGATGCTTGTGAGGAAAACCTTGCTTAATGGAACAAGGAGTATTGAAATTTCATCTATGTTTAATACATTCATAAGGATTAAAAGAGGTTGGCCTTTCTAGTAGTAAAAGGATCAAAACAAATCTCATCATTTTTGTAGGTATCGAAAGGTCTATGACAAGGGTCCTTTTGATGCAATTTTGTAGAAAAACAATGTAATCCATCCTTAAAGTTTTGTTCTACAACTATTTCATACTAGGTTTACCTATCATTGTCATAGATGCCATGGTTTGCTTGTTTTGACCAAATGGAATAATTGCAAGTATTTACAAAATAATTTTGGTAATCACACTATCCAATTTGAGGTGAATTATTTAACTTCCATCCAAAAACTAAAAGACTAATGAACCATGCAAATTGTAGATATAACTATAACCTAAAGTTAGGATGTAGAATGGCATAAAAAAAAGAAGTTGCCTTTGTTTATTGGATCATTTGCATCATGATGTGGGTTTTTTTAAGATGAAAAAGGTTAAAATCTGATAGAAAAGATGTGGGGGAACATTAATATCTTGTTGAAGGGTGGAAAAAAGAACTAATGATTATGTTTTAATTGACACAATGATGACACAACACAAGTTTGTTATTCTTCCAAGGGGGAGTTGTATCTTGCTCAACATCTGTTTTTTGACAAATACATATTGTTGTATATTTACCTTTTCTTAAATCTATCTACATTGGAAAGTCACATCTTGACCTCATTCCAAAATCTATTAAAACAACTTTACCAATGTTTAATATATGACCCCACAAATTAAAATTGGATGAAAAATAATCTATGTAAAGGGGTGAAATTGTGATGCCTGAACATTATCATCCTTAGGAAGGCAATGCTAAGGGAACACGTTCAACTTCTCATTACCTCCAAAAAAACTATTATCAATTATTAACTCTACTACAATTACCTGTGTAGTAATCATAAATAATTGATGTAAAGATTAAAAAAAAGGTTAAGTTTTGTCATCTAAGAACAAACCTATTGGCCTAACTACAAGCCATTCTAGCAGTGTCAAAAGAAAAATATATAAAAAGCAAGCAAGCAAGATCAGAAGGACTCGGAGGTAGTTATCCTCTAGATTTTTATACTACCTTTAGAGCATCAAAATGGCGTCCAATGGGTCTACAAACCTTCCACAACTATTGTCTAACCTATACAATGCATGTCGACCTTTTAGTGGCATTTACTATCTTAAGTCCCCTAGTCAGCCTTCTCAACAGTACTTATTGTTTATAACCATTATAGACCCTTTGTGGTTGCTACCTACCATCCACAGTAACCCCCTTTATCCTGCAAACTTCAACCTTCAAGTTTAATCCCCTCTTAGCTACTACCATATATGAGTTGTTACTTTCCTATGGTAGCAAGTGACTTCCTACTCTAGAGGCTAAAAAAGAGTATGTATTCATACTCTTTCATAGAAGAAACGAATAACTATTATGTAAATTGTAACAACATATTATGCAATAGCATATTAAAAATATATCTTTCGAATACATATGTATATGGTCATCCTACCTTTGATACATGTTCCACCTATAGCCATTGCATTTTTTAATTTTTTAATCAAAACATCACCTCTTGTTTGAACCACTTTGACCACAAGATTGTAGATTTTAAAGCCAAAAAAAATAAAAATTCATTTTGTTGTTCTTCTAGGACCTTTTCATATCAATAACAACACCAAATTATTTTAACAAAATATATAAATGGTTTTGATTAGATATATACTCTACCTACTTCTCATCATGGTCCACCTACTTGCCATTGCAATGGTAATTTGAATAAAAGAATTGTGTCATGCCTAAATCACTATGACCATAATGGCAGGAGCATGGGGAGGTCACTTCCATTTTATTCCAAATGAGTGTGTAAGTAAATATAGGGTTCAAATTATTGTAAATAATATAATTTATGATTTATTTAAATGTAAATAGGGTGTTTATAATTCTTTATGAAAACATAGTTAAAATATACCATTATTTTGTAACATTCCAAAAAATAGCTTTTTATCTTAAATGTTTTGTAATATATATATATATATATATATATATATATATATATATATATATATATATATATATATATATATATAGGTGTATAGGTTTCCCCAAGCATAGGATTATATCTATGATGATATAAAGTTCATCCATCAAAATTTGTCAAATTTATGACAACTTACCAAAATTGGTCACCATGATTTTGGAGATAAAATTTGAATAGTTTTAATGACCATTCAATGGTGAATAAGTTTTTGGTGCCATCAAATGGTGAAGATGACTTTCGATCACCATCCAATGTAATGGATATCATTTTGGTTATTATCCTAATGGTGAGTCTTACTTTTGATTGCCATTGAACAATGATGATGATTTAATCCACATCAAACAATGTCAATCGTTTTTGGTCACCATTAAATAATGGCCTTTTTATTATCATAATCATTTTTCATATGAACATTTTAATCATTGTTTTAAATATTGGTTTACTTGCAATTTGAACAAGGTTGCGTGAAGAAAAACATTGCACTAAAGGCAACCTTTGCTTCACATTAAAAAAAACCCAGTAAACATGTTTATGGTGATGTTGACATGACAACCCACATAAACTTTTTGGAATTAAAGAAATCATTGGAAAATATCTCATGTTCAATTATATTTCATCTTGTGTTTTATTTGTTAAATATTTATTATTGATCTAATACAAACTCACAAACCATATTTCATAAATTTTCATCCATGGAATTTGGATGAATGAAATCAAAATTTGAATAAGTTTTATTTCATGGATGACATAAAACTTTTAATGGCATTTCATGGATCTGAACTTTATTTCATCAAGTGAATTTCATCTTCCATAGAAATTTATCATTCTTCTTTGAAATTTCCTTCATGAAAATTTGTGAATAGAAGTTCATGTAATATTCATTCATTGGAAATTCACAAATGATATTTGATGGATGTATGGATAGTTTTGGAATGCATGGACAAATTACAAGGCGATAATGGGTGACCAAGGTAAAATCAAATATTGATTCAATTGAGGTTCATCATAATTGAATCATAATGGGCATCTAGTGGATGATGTGTTAGTGGTGTTGTTTCACTCTAACCCATGTGGTTTATGTTTAAAAGTGAACAACTAGCACCTCCAAAACTCAGTAACCCAATTTTTTCCCATTTGTTTGTGGAGTTTTAAGTGTTTCATGAGAGAAGAAAAACATTCATATATAGGAATGAGAAATAGAAAAGGACTTGGACAAGAAGGAGATGGAACATAAAATTTTGGAGTTTAAAAATAAGTTTTGAATTACAAGTTTAAAGAACTAAACTTGACTCCTAAACAAGTTGAATTTCTTATCAATTTGGAGTTACATTGAAGGCAATTCCAAGTCATTACTTAGTTAATTTAGGTTATAACCTTAGCGGAAAAGTATGATTGGGTGGTACCATGACAAATGTCATACTATCATTTTCTTTGCAGACGTCTCAAGATCCAAGTACCTACATTGTGTGCAAACAACTTTTGTTTTCATTTTTTTCAAATTGGGGACATGCATATACCAAAAGACATAGTTACCATGAACTTGCATTACCATTATTTCCAAATTACATTGTCATGCCACCAATCACAATATTTGGTCCACCATTCTCCATTGTGTATTATAGTTTGTTGTCTTTTTTCACCTCACATATGAGTGTTCCAATTTCAACGAGTTTCCACATCCAACCCATGCTCATAAAACTCTTAGAAGGAAGGTGGTTCCAATGTGGTAATGATTAGAATTTAAATTAAGATTGGTGTTAAGATTAAGGAAATTATGGTTGGGGGGTAGGGGACATGATCTTGAAAGTGGCATTAATCTACCAACATTTTGAATCAAACGAAAATTTCAAAATTTCAAAATTCCAAGAGTTTTACTAAATTGTCATGCTATTAAGAAACATAGATATCTCATCTTGAACAAACTAAACAATGAAGATGAACCATGAATCCAAATTGTTCCATAAAGAGGAGAATAAAACATGGGGGAGCGGAGAATACTTTGTTGTTATAAGGAATTGCTAAGCAAACAAAATATTGAAGTAACTCAATGAAAACATGACTAACATTTGGGTTGAACAAAGTTCATTTTAAACAAAACAAAAAAATTGTTGAAAATGATTTCTCTTGGTAATTTAAAACATGAACTAAAGGCAAAAAATTGACTTGGATGTGTTTTAAAATGTAACTCATGAATCTTCATCATTTATTCATTGTTACATTGAACCTATTATTAAGAAATATCTACATTAAAAGGGACAAATGTATCACAAAACCTTGTCATGCACATCTAAATGATCTACAAGAATCAACATATTAAATCAAAATCCAAAACAAATATAGGAAAATTTAGGAAGTTAGAGTTTCAATTCAATAAACTAGTGAATTGAACACACACTTTGATCTTGTATATAACTAGAACAATCTAAAACAAACAAACCAAAAAAAAACACCATGACACATGTAATGTACAAATTTACATAAGGAAAAAAATGAAGAAAAATATAAATTTATTCGTTCAATTTTAGTAGTATCATCAAGCCCCAATTCAACAAATAATATTATGACAAGATCCAAACCATCAAACTTTGCTTAACTATGTGGTGGTGTTAGTGGTGATGGGTTTAAACAAAAAATTATTCAATTTCACTTGAAAAAAAAGAAGCACGAGGAATTTATGACTCTTCTTACTTGGGAGACAAGTATGGAATCTTGATAATATATGAGAGCTTAAAGATGTTTTGCCCAAAGGGCAAATCCAATTCCAACAAACCAAGAACCATTGTTAAAACCAAATTCAAAACACACAAAACCCATTTTGTACAAATGACATGAGAAGGTGCAAAAGCCACCCCACCCAATTTTTCAAACATGTTTGTTGTTGGATTGTAAGGCCCATATTTTCATCCTAGGGGAAAAGATGTTTCCTTATCTTTGAGTACAACAAGAGGTCAAACCTAAACCTCTAGTTGCTATTAAGAATATACAAAAATGCATAATCAACTAAGGAGACCTAAGAATATAAACATGCATTGCACTTGAAATTTCTAGGTCTAATGTTGAACTTGGTGGGTTGCATAATTAAAAGTTATGAATTAAATTACTAAGAAAAATCCCCACTTTCAAAAATATGTACATGCTTTTCAACTATGATTAGTTTCATGCAAATTAAGCAAGAGTACTAAAGTTGAGAAAAGTAATAAAAATCATAAAACCCAAGATGGGGACCCCAAAGATGCTCCATGCTTTTGGACTTGGAACATCAAGTGTATAACAATATATTGTTAACAAAAAATTTTAAATTTATTAATGTAACAAGGGGAAATTTTATGTTAACTAGTTATGGGCTACCAACTTGGAAAACCATTTAGTTAGAGGGTAAATGTTTCGGTTGTCACCTATTGGAGGTAACTTGGAGGTACAATTTTTTCAATAATTAATTTCACTTTCTCTAAAATTTGAATGAGCTTTTTGGGCAAACAATCAGGTCAACATGTAACTATATACTGGTTTTCCCCTTACATTGGACTTGTTGATGTGAACTCATTTGAAAAACTTCTTTGTTGCATTTGATTTGGTCCTATTTAGTGCGCTTATAACTTTCTATGTCTGAAAAAATTATTCATAAATGTAAGGTGTGTCCTCTAGCACAAGAAAAGTCACAATAATGTTGTTCCATATAGAAATGAATTGCTTAGCAAAACATGCAATTATTTAAAATGAATGAATTCATTGTTCTTCGATTCAAATGTTATAACAAACTTGGGGTTTAAAGTAGCAAGTCAATCTAATGGATTGTCCATGGGAATTCATTAGCTAAAACATATATTGTTGGAATATTCATTTTTCATCTTCATAAGTACTATCAACATTCATTACCACAATTACAAGAAAAAGACCTCCAAATTTTGTGCATTTGTCAACAAATTAGCATAAAGAATTACAAGAGATAGAAACATATAAGGTTTATATAGTATTCCATAAAGTATTCCTAACTAGGGGTACTAGGGCTTAGTTTTGCCAATATTAGGCACAAAATGATACATTAAGATGAAAAAAGGGATGAAATGAGAAGTTGGGATGAAAATAATACACAAGGGAGAAAAACCAGGTACCCTAAATTAGTTCTCTCACCTAAATTGTTCCTTGGGAGCTTTGCCCTTGTTTGGGATTACTTATATCTTGATTATTGTTCATATTTTATATTAAATCAAGTCTTGTCAAAATAATATCCTACAAAATTTCTAAACTAGTACATGAATTTCACTCACTTTAGCAATATGTTCAAATTGGGGATGAACCAATGTTTAGAGGTTCAAATTAGGGCCCAAAAATAAGGTGACTTTAAGTATAATTCTTGTAACTTTTGATAATCTTTTGACAAACTCCTAAATACTTAGGTTACATCAGTTGTTAAAACATGTTTTTATTAAAAATGGAACATTATTTCTTAGTCATTATCTACGTTGATTTTACACCCATGCCATCATTAAACATGAACTATCATGAGGATCCCAATGACCTGATTGGCTGTCATGCCATAAGTTACAAGCCATAATATGCAACCAATTTCTTAACAACCTACCAATTAACATCATGGCAAACCATTTGCCACAATGATTCGTAACCCTTCACTACATAGATGAACATTTCATATTTGCTCCCTATACATATTGAAAGGGGGCATTTCAATATTCACAATAACTAGTTATGTCTAGTAATTGTTTCAAACTACCTAGTTATTCGAAATAATCTCACCAACTCCATAGTTCAATTATTTTGAGTAAGTAGGCAATTATAACCCATTACCTAATCCACAAAACTTTGATTCTAGTCAATGAATCTTTTCTTTGCGAAATGTCACAATGTATTTTGGGTTTGGCGACCATTATAGACAAAATTTACATGATTTTGTTTTACCAATAATAACCCCATGCTTGGAAAAGAGGTTGCCTTCATTGCCAAGCTACCTTGGGCAAGAAGGCCATATGTATTATAAAATTGCTTTGTGCATATAGCTACAGATCATTTTTTTTGGGGCAAAAAATCACCCAAAATGAACATTAATCCAAATTTATGGCCAAAAACCATTGTTTTTATAAAAAATAAGTTGCCAAATTTCGTCCAATTTTAATTTCTTAAGGGAAATTGTTGCCACATGCATATCCAAGGCTACACATTTACTGGTTATGTATAAAATTATCATTAGTTAAGTCAAAATCTGCCTTGGGAAGTTCACCACTGCTATTAGACTATAAAATTGAAAATGAAAATATTAATAGCCACATGTATATTTGTCATGGCACATGTTTCTAGAAATTAGGGTGAACAAGCACCCACATTGGATCCTGATGCCTACACCCTCTTAACAAAACCTCCTAGTGACTACATCTGAACCATAGAATGTTATATTTTTATTTGGAGATAGTATATCATAATGTTTAGAAGCAACTAGGCTTTTCACCACTGGACCAAACTATTAGTGTACATGTGCTAATTCACCCAATGTTGGTTTCACCTAAACTTCATCTGCCAAACGAGGCATATTATAACCACCAAATCCATTTCCCAACAAAATTTGTAAAGAAACAATGATTCACGTTAACAAAGGAAAGTGTTAAAACTGGTCATCAATTTAATGGTCTCCACATCCACTCAATTTCCAAAATAATTTCACGCATACAATATCTATCAAAGAAGGACCAAAACCAAGTGGTTCAAATGGTAGAGGGGAAAAACCAAATGGGCAAGCTCCTTGGTGACCTTTTCAATGGTATCACATCAGATAATGGTGTTGAACTTTTGGTTATGGTACTATATCACTAAACATGCTAAGAACAAAATGGACTTGATACAATGATTAACAAGACAATGGTACCGCATTTGATAATGGTGTTGAACTTTAGATTGTGGTACAATACCACTAGACATCCCCCAAACAAAATGAACTTGATACATCAATTGAAAAGATAAATTATTAACACCATGAATAATCCATACAAGAACAAACACCATCTTCAATGTGATGAAAGCTATTGACATCTCTCACCATGATTACTCTCCCAATTAATTTTGAGATGAACTTTTTTGACATGGGACAATCTTCACAAATCTACATTTAAAATTTTTTTTGGACAAGACTACCAATAACTATGTTGATGAGCCAAAATAAAATAGCAAGATTCTCATTATGATGACACAAAATACTTAAATTTTTGTTTTCTCTTCCACGTCATGCAAAATGAATTTGATACAAGGGATGCACCTTGGATCATGCATGAACCCTAGAACAATTTATGTAATTTTCCATGAATTCCAATGATGTGAAGGGGTTTTCATCCTCTACTATACAAACATATGCACCTCATTATTCATTTCAATCTAGGTGTGACCGAATGGCTTCTTCACATTTTTTTCTTTCCTATGCCATTCAACATTTTCAAAAAGATGCATGTGGCCAACAACATAGACGTTTCACAACAACACATGACAAGTAGCATTGTCAAATTCAAAGAATTTGTTTGGCAACACATTTTACCATCTCCACATTACCATGAATTCTGAAAACACCAAGTAGAGTTACATATCCATGAACCCACTTGTGGTTTACAATGCATTGCCATGACAATATCTCTACCTCTTGCAAATAGTTTGCACAACCAAGAAGGTTGACCATATAGGTGTAATGTTCCAAATTTGTAGAAATATTCATATAATCAGTGACCATTGAAACATAATAATGGATGTTTACATTCATTAGACCTACATGGATATGAGCTAACATAGGGCATACAAAAGTGATATCATTTGAATATACACCTTTTTCACACATTTGTTCAAAATGTGTACCTAAAGTTTCCTTGCCATGCCCATGTATCACACATCCCCCAAATATGGTAATTCAAGTTACCACATATCAAAATGGCATCTTGTTGAACATTTTCCAAGCCTTTTCAACGCTCCCACATTTTGCATAGATGTCAGCCAAACTATTTGTGACAACAAATCAACTTCGCAACCACTTTGAATGAATTGTTTACCAACTTTACATCTTCCTAAAGCAACACATGCTTTAATTAGCAAAACAAAAATGAATTTCTTAAAATTCACTCATTCTTGTTGCATTCGTTGGAAAAGTTGCAACACTTTTTGCAATTGCTCATCCTTCATATATTTTGTAAGCTTAGGATCCATGCAAAAATGTTTAATTACATTATATTTGGTGCCATTGTAGCTATCTATGTTGCCACCCATGGCAAGCTTCATTGGTCTTCAAGCCAAAATGCTTCTTATGTCTTCTTGTGTTTGACATTTGAATACCTTTTCTTTATGATTAAAAATCCAAATCAAGATGATAAACTATGTATTTTCCACATCCCATGCATAAATCATAATATAGAATAAAAAAAGTCAAAATAACTTTCTCAATCAACATATTGCATTTATCTCAAACTACTGTTATTAGATCCCACCATTGGAAAAGACTTAAAAAGAATTTATACCAAGTTGAAACCAAGGTAGAATAACAACAAAGAGAAAACAACAAGATTGACACCAACAAGAGCTATGGCTCCATTGACATGTGAATTTTGATAGGTGTCCTAATCAATTACCTTCTTTGATCTATGATCCTACCATTGTGTTGAATCCAAAAAGAACTCCTTCCATACTTTCTTTCTTTGACCTACAAGGTTTGCAATAGAACTTTGTTTCAAATCATGTAATTTGATCACATAGAAACCTTGATGAGGTATTGCATGTTGCATAAGATATGTCCAATCTTTCAATATTTGTTTTAAAGATATTAGGTCAACATGTTTTTGCAAACAAACCATGATAACAAGGAAGTAAACAAACACAAATAAAGAACCAACAGAAAAGAGCTTCCAATTTTTGTGTTTTCTAAGTGTTTATTTTGTTTTAATCTTGTGCATTTTGTGAATAAATGTGGTGTACTGCAAAAGGTGTTGATGGATCAAATGGAGTTGTGGGTGCACACAAACAAGTAGCAATGAGCTTTTATTGGTAACTTGTGAATATGTCAGAAATATAATTCAATAAACTTGCATAATTTTATCAAAAACCTTCCAACAACATACCAACATATCTAATTCAACTAAAATGACAAACATTAACATCCAATTGTGAGTCCATGTCTTTCAATTGTAAAACTTGAGGGATTATTTTAACTTATAGGATTCTTGGTACATTTGCTTTTGAAATTTGTTTGAAGTCAAACAAAAAGAATTTTCCAATCATCTCATTTGTATATATTCACTTTTGAGTTGCATAGGTATTTTATAGTCGAGGTTATTGCATTTGAAAGTTCTTAATTATGGATAACATGGGACAATGAGTCCACTTTGAAGACTTGTTATGTAGTATTTGGTCACTATGTGTAAAGTGCATATGACTTTTGCTCACCTAAGTAGTTATTGGTCACTATACGTACAAATGTAAACGAAGTCAAAATATCCTAATTAGTTCATAGTGCAAGTGTAGAGATGAAAGTTAGAAATTAAAATTAAAAAATGCATGTAAAGTATTTAGCTAAAAGAACTATCAAGATGTTATACTTACATGATGCACATTTTCCTAAATTATTGAATAATTGGTCATAAAGAGTTTAATGACAAAATTATAACACCCATTAATAATCTTTTGTGTGTGTTGGTGTAGTCCATATTAAAGAAGGTCCTCCTTAGGTTGTTTATACTCCTAAGGGATGCCTTTCCCCATACAAAAGATTTAAAAAGGCTATTTTACTCAAAATAAAGAAGAAAGCTAACACAACCCTGAACACAATTCAAAGATCCTTATGGTGCTTTCCTATTTCCCCATCTTTTCCCAAGCAATGGAATTTGATTGTGTTTGATTCACTTAACTGATATGGACCTTGACTATACTATGTAAGCATTGAAACAAGATTTGAAGAATGCCAATGCCACATCCCAAAAATTATAACACATGAGTTGATAAAAACAAACCCCATCATGTTTGACACTATAATTCTACACATTCTTATTCTACCTTAGTGAATTCAATCCGGTTTGCCACCTCCTCAGTCTCATATACTTTTTCAACTTCCATCAACTACATTGAACAAATCTTGTTGCCAACCAATAACCTTCTATTTTAATCATTATTTCATCCAATATAAATCATACATAAATAATCTTGATTATTTGCATATTAAGAGGCATGGAGCTGGGGATGTACCTATAACTAGTACAATTCCTGCCACAATATAATTTTTTCATATGCCATATCATCATTTGCAATATGATTGGGATGTTGTTGAGTCATTTTGTGGATTAAGGTTTTCTCTTATGTGGGTTGCTCAATTTGCTTCATGCAAACATGTTTATCATGACTAGTGTGTTGTATATCATTTTGAAACTTCAATGAAGTGGATTCAATAAGGGTGTAGGGAGGAAATGCACGAATCATGGTGGATTTCTATAGGTTTACAAAAGCTAGATTTTTCAGCTCCCATTGAAAATGGAGGCATTACAAAGGCACAATCTTGAACACGTAGTCATAAAGGTGCAATGTTTAGTCTCTCTCATTCACTGAAAGTACAATGTTGGTTTTGATTGTTTTGCATAACTTTACTCAAATGAAGGTAACTTTGTTGATATGAATTTGTCTATACATGATTATCCATTCAAGTTACTTGGGTTTACACAATTCAAACCAACATGTCCATAAAGCTAGATTGTGAATAGTTGGATGTAGCATGGGAGCCCTTACAATCACTTAGAAGATCTTATCCTACGCACATTGTAGTTATGAAATCTGTAAATAAAATCAACAAAACATCATGTATATAGCAAGAGTCCAAACAAATTTTCAGAAGGCCCATAAAAGTATGTGTTGTCCTTAATGTTTCTTGCATGTTTATGGATGATCTTGATAGTTCATTTGTATTCCATGAATTCTATTGTCATTTCCACTAAAAGTCTACTCTTAATACATAAGATTCCTAGTAGTAGTGAATAATGGGATTATTGACAACAAGAGTCCTTTTGTGTCCATTTTACTTTTGATTCCACTAGTGGTGAACAAAGATTTGGCTATACTTCTATGTATTGTTTTGAGCTTACATAGGAGTCCATTAATACACAAGTTTTCCATATGAAATGTAAATGCATGTTCTAGTTTTATAGGAATCCACAAGGAGTCAATGACTTATTGTAATATTGATGGAGTAAGTTCATTATTAGTAGACTTTGATTTGGATTCTAAGGACTTCCATTTCAATGTTGGATGATAATAGAGCTCATTCTAATGTAGTCTTCCATCTCAATGGTAGCTAATTGTCTTTGTCCTTCTTGGGCACCCCATTCAAAACGTAAAATTAATACCACAAGCCTAGAAGTGTTAGAAACTTTCATGTGAAGGGCCAATTGAACCACTTTGGTGTTAATGACATTGAAATTACAAGTCATGGTGGGAAAGGTAAGGACATGTTGGTTCTTGGAAAGGTTTACATCATGGGCATAATTGTAAGTAATTTGAGCAATCCATGTTTTTGGAATTGGCTCAATGTTTTCAAGAGGGAAGGAGGGTTGTGGCTACAAACCTCTGCAAAAATATGCACCTTTTAAAGACTTAGCTATCCAATCTCGAACAACTTTTTCATGTTGCCTACAAATGACGACCAACTTTTCCAAAGCACCACGGTTATTGTGTGCATTTGTAGCTTCCTTATGAATCTTCTCAAACTTGGAATTACCTTCATCAACTATAAGTTTATAGTATTCAATGATGCTTATTTACATTCTAATTTTTGCATTCAATGTTTGAACATAAGAGGCCCCAAGGTCAGCTTTAACTTGTTTTTATTCTAATGCTAAAAATAATGAATCAAGCTTGCTTTGACCAAGAATCAACCAGTTTTTCCTATTCTCCATTAAGGAGGAAGCTCAAACATTGGTGAGGGCCATGTCCTCTTTACCTTTCTTTTCATCAAGATAGGCTTGTTTAGCCATAGTAAGAAACGTTTGCGAGAATGTTAGATACGATTCTAGAGTTATTGATGGCAAACCTTGTTTGCTTACCTTTAGTAAGCCAACGTTGAGCTCGTCATCAAAATGTTCACCTTTATCAAACATATCCTCAAACTTGTTGTAGTCAATTCCACCCTTTGCTTTTGCACGCGGAAATTGCTCAACATTGGTCCATTCAACATACACTGCCCAATTTAGATGTTTCCTTTTTTGCTCACACAATGACCTTCTCCATACCTTAAGTAATAATCCTACATGTAAGGACGTATGGTTTTTTATGTACAATCATTTAAAGCCTTTGACCTTAACAATGACTTCTGGATCTAAACATTATTTGTATCAATGCATGTTTTTATTCACAACAAGGCCAAAACATTTTTCAATACCCTCTTATGTGCAATCCCTTGGTAACCTAATTTGTTTTGGGCTCATACCCAAGTAGGACAAATAATATTTGTTTGCAATTTTTTTCTTTGTAAAACTACAAGGTCCATCAATATTGAACAACTTAAGGACCTTCGGGTATAATGGTGTTATGAAATCCTTCGCACTAAGATTCAAATAGCTCCTACCTTCTTTCTTTACAATTTTATTAATCTACTCATTGGGCCCACTTGTAAATAACATTACACATGACATGGTAACAATAATTTACCTACAAAAATGAAAATGACAAATGCTCAAGTTATGCTATGCACAAACAACACATGAAAATCACAAAGGTAATTCATGAATTACACTACAAAACCCATGCATGAACGTTGAAGGATGAAGCACAAAAATTACTAAACTCATCAAGACTCTTAAACGAGCCACATAACTAGGCAAGAAATTTTGTGAAAAAAAAATTCAAATAAAAAACCCATAAAAGGAAAATTTGTGGACTCCACATTTGTTTTTTTGGTCCACCTTAGAATACAATCACCCAAATAATTTGTAAGCCAAGTAGATGCATGTATTTAGGTGACATTTGCAAGAATGCACTTGTTGTTACCTAATAAGAGGCATTGGCCAAGGGGTCATGTATACAACTTAATACGACATGAAGAAATATTATAATTAATTAACATTAGGGTTCCATTTTAACTCAATTTGGAAACATTAACACCATTTTTGGATGTGAAAAGACACGGGTTGTTAATGTGATTGGGAAGATGCACACATACATGTTACTAATGTGGAAAAACACTAATGTTTGTCAAACAAGATGTGGATTGTGATTCTAGGGTTCAAAAGAGATGACACTTGATTAGGATAGAAATTGAAGACATGCATATGAATAATGGTAACTCATAGTTAGCTTCCTATTCCTCACAAATCACATGTTTCTATAATGCAACACAAAACATGTCAATATTTTAACTATTTTTAAATATGTGCACATCTAAATACTTGTGTCATTGCAGATGAGTAAGTGATTGAAAAATATTTAAGAATATGCATCCATCTCAATGATGATATTGGTATAGGGTTTGGTATTTTTTGATGAGTGTTTAACATGTTTTAAAACTATGACCACCAACCTACCTCCATGTGTATGCCTAACATGCTTCAAACCTCTAATACATGAGTTAACATTTATTATACATTTTGAACATATTTACCTTGACCTATGAACGTGTCTTGGATATGCTCTTCAAACTATTTCAAATAATCCAAAATATAAGCCCACAAGATAATAATGTTCATTCATTATTATGAAATTTATGTTTGTTTAGTTTTCCTTTATAGAATGGATGTTAAACACTTACAAATTTGATATCCATTCACAAAATGAAATTCACAAATCATGTGTAACAAATCTCAAGTAGGTTTTGGTTTGGTTTCTTTCAAGGCCTTGAAGTAGTTTCACCCTAACATTTTCAACCTTTTTGAATCACATTTGTCAATTTTGTCTTCTATATCATATCATCTAAGAATGCAAGTAATCGACAAAACGATTTGTGGGAAAATTGTAGGTAGGTAGGAAGGAAAATAGGTGGCTACTAACAAAATAGATGGATGGAAATGGGTTTTGTACATGGTAATGGATAGTGGGTTGTTATTAAAAATACGTAGGAAAAACATCAATTGAGTTAACGACCATGGTGAACTAAAACATTGAAACCCAATAGTGGGTGATTATCTTATAGAGAATTTTAGTGAAAAAATAATTAGAATTTTCAAACCAACCAACCTAAATGAATCATTCAAAAGTGAGACAATATGACACCTTTTTTTGGGGAATTCTTAAGTTTCCAAAACATTTTTAGTACTAGTTCAAAGTAACTCATTACCTTTTGACCAAGATGTGTTGTTTATGGTTTCGACATATCTAGGAAGCACATGTAAAAGCCATAAAATGTATTAGAGTAAATCTCAAATAAATAAAATACGATGTACCATAAAAAGGATGCCTTTCCTTTGAGAAAATTAAAAAAAACTTGCTTGGCTTGCAAGAAATTACAATCACAAATGATTACCAACATGGTTGCTTTGCATGTAACTAACTATGCGAGGAAAATAATTGGTTATTGAATCTCTAGTTATTGGAAGTTCAATAATCAAATTGTGACACCCACAAATGTTCCATAACCTTTTGTTGAAATAAGCTACTTCATCAAACCTTTGCCCATATCTCCAAAACTCTCATGTTTTCTTTACCTTGTGTTAAAGGTATAATAACATTGCTTTAATCTCACACATTTGATCATGTCACAAATTTGCAATGTGACCTTGCATGGCATTGAAGGCATAATAGATTTTTTTGCATCATTTGAAAATGTTCCACATGTCCCATATAATGTTATAAATAAATAGTCCAAATATTGATCATAAGGAGAATTGCTTAAATGAGAAAGTAAGGAAGATCGTACATATGGAATTCCATTCTAAAAGTTTTAATAATGAAAATTTGAAATTGTTTAGAGTCCATGAAAGTCTTAAAACTTTCATTGAAGAAACATTTTTGAAAAACTTCATTTTTCCCAAACACTTTAGTGCTTGTCAAATTAGTCTATACAAAAACTGACTTGAACTTAGTCAAGACTAGATCAAAGTCTAGTTGTCTAATCATGTAAGAAATAAAAGTTGAAAAATAAATAAATAATTCCATTTTGGGGGGGGGGGGGGGTAATATTCGTACACATTGTTTAATTGTTTACAACTTTGAAAACAATGTAAACAATTGTTATGAAAGAAAGGAAATTATATTCAAAATATTCAAAATATTTTGTAACACAACAATGTAATCGGTTACAATTATTATTGTAATAGCTCTTTGATTAAGTGGGAATCGCGAAATTCCCACTGTTGGGACTTTCGTAACTTTGGGGCCCATAACTTCACATGCAAACCTTCAATTGCGATGAGGTTTGAAGCAAAGTTGTAGCCCTTGTCAAGAGCTTTCAACTGGTATGTTGCACATTGCCTGCACACGAGGATATCAAGTCAACTATCAGTTTTTCGTGGTCGGGAGTCAAATTAGCAATTTGATTCCCGACCTTTCTTTTGATCGTAACTTGTGTTTCAAATGTCCAAATGGGCAATCACCACCGCTCTTTCAACCATTTTGAACTTGTAGCTTCATTCATTGAGTCATGAAACATGGCTTCAATGCCAATGTTTGTATTGAAAATATTAACATTTAGTCTTTTTAAATATTGTCTACTCTTGAAGATGAGATTTATAATGTTTGTTCTTGAGGATTGGAGTTTATGCAAGTTTGTCTTTAGTAAAGCACACATAATGATTGGAAAAAAAATTTGGGCCCATTTTCATAACAAGAATATCTTTTGAAACAAATGTGTTTCCTAATTTCCATTAGTTTTAAATGATTGTTTGAATAGATTTTCTTACAATAATGTATAATTAGACATAATTTGTAGGTAAATACATGATAGCTAAGCATTTGCATGCTCATAAAACTAAATATTTGGTGGCTTCAATAGCCAAAGAAATATGTAATGACAACCCAATAGCCAAACATGGTGAAATGCCTATATTGAATAACAAAAAGAAATAAAAAATAAAAGGCACATATGGATGGATATATTACTAAATTATTCTTTTAAGTTATTCTATGAATGTGGAATCCCCCAAATTAATGTGTATTATTACAATTTTCATAGATAAATTTAAGTATACATTATAAATGTTGATGATGATTTGGGTTGTTTTTCATGTTATGTAGCTATCAATTCCTTTCAGAGGTGCCATTAATATCGATTGCTTATAGCTTTGGTGGTTTGGTTATCAAAAGCTTGGTGGTTGAAGCCCACAAACATGAAAATCAAATATCAAAAAATGCAATGGATGAAGTAATGTAAAAACATTTAAAGCAATTTTAAAGGTGTAATGTTTTATGGTGTACCACATGCTAGTGATATTGAAAACGTATCACAATTTTTCTTTGGCAACATCAACAAATTGACTTTATGAGCAAAAGTGATATTACAATTCCATCAAATCTTTGAGGAAATTTAGAAACTTTCAACCAACAAATGAAGCCACTTTCAATTGACTTTGACAAAGCTATCAACAAAAATGTCAACATTTATGCATTTGGTGAAGGATTGCCTCTTGATGATAATTGGGCAATTTTTTCAATAAAACACCTTATTTTTGAATTAGGTTATCAATTTAAATTGCACATTAAATAATACCCTTTTTTTATGATCTAATTTAAATTCTACCACTTTAATAATCATGTATCTTAAGGGGGGGAAAATTACAATTTTTTATCAACACAAGCTACAAATTGGATATCCTTTACCCATTGTTTCATTGTATGAATTCAAGGTAGAGATAGTTTCAAAACAATTGTAAATTGATTACTAAAAACATATATATGGACAAGAAAATTTGAAAGATGTTTCCAATACCTTCTTGGTTAATGTGTGTAAATTTATTGTTTAATCATAAAGGTAATGATTTAAAAAAGAATTCATCCATGTTTGCATATCATTAATTATTATGTAGTGTTAAAAACCATGCACTACTACAAAATGTGGGTGCAATTCACTAATCCTCATTCATTAAAGTAGTGAATTCACTCAAAATCTAGTGAAATCGCTTGGTGTACAGGGACACCTTTGGTTGTAATGATGATTCAATTATTACATGAATATCAACCATATTACCATGAGTCCAAGTTATTCAAAATTGGTTGACTTTTTTTAAAAATTTATTTGAGGTAAAATAACCATTTAAATGTTTATGAATAATAATTTCATTTCACATAAAAATTGAAAGCATTTAATGTGTATGATATTCTAGACATGCATATGCATAATTCACAAAGTTTTGTACATTTTTTTAATTCATTTCATTATGGTAAACAATATATTTATTTGTTATCAACATAATTTGTAATTTGAATTCATGCATGATGTTATATCGATCTTAATAAAAACAAATTGAACTCCCACCCTTGCAATGTAAACATGAAATGGCTTTGATTGAAAAATTAAACAAATAAATGCCATATTACAAAAGGTTCTTATTGTGGCATTGGTTGGAATGGATGGCATTGGAAAAACCAATTTAAGCAAAAAAACTATATTATTTGTTCCACAACCAATATGACAAGTCAAGTTTTTTGGAGGATGTGAAATCTAAAAACATTAATGATGTTTGAAAACAACTCCTATATGATTTGTGTGACAAAAAACTTCACAACGTTGAATATATGAGTAACAAAGACCTTGAAGATTTGAGGTTTTGCATGACATCAAGAAAACTCCTAGTGGTTGTGGATGATGTTGGTAGTACAAAAAACATTGAAGCTTTGCAACTTTTTGTTTCAAGGATACCAAAAGTCATTGCAAAAGCAAAGTACTTGTGGTTTGTCAAAATTGGCAAAACTTGGAGGATCATGTGAATGAAATTTCTAATATGGCAATTTATTAGTTGGTTTAAATCGAATTGCAATGGGTGGGTACCATGGTGGCATGAACATTCTTGGATTAGGTGTCAGCCATCTATAAAATCCAACATGTGCATCAAGTCGTGATCCTCCAAGTGGGTATCAATCAAGTGATCCTCCTCTTACTGATCCTCCATTAGGCAAATTTACAAGTAGTTTTCCACCCAACTGTGGGTATAAATTATCCCTTCTTGGATATTGTATTGAAACATCATTACCACAAATAGGTAGTCTATTAGCAACAAGTATGTTAACAAACAAAATTGCAATCATTGTCTATTGAACAACTACACCCTTGGAAATTTAAATTGGTTGTTTTAATCCAAAAGTTGGTATTCTAATAAGATACTAAGTTTAATCTAGTTGCTCAATAGGCAGCATTGGTTTTACTTGGGTAATATCGTCTTCATATTTTTCCCTTCTTCCAAAATCAATCATAGTAGTGACATACTCTCAATTCGATTCAAACATACGCGTATTATACGTTTTTTTGGGCTTTTAAAAAAATACTTGAAAATACTTGATACAAAGGCCAATTTTCAAGCCTTTGTATTATCATAATGATTTTTTAAAAATACTTGAAAATACTTCTTTTTGAGCACCTTCGAAAAATACTCGTATTTCGTATGTCACTACTATGAAATCAATGGATCGAATCTTTGATTCCATAATAATACATAGAATACATGTTAGGATCCATGGGTATAAAAGATGGAACTATATTATACCACATTGGATATGGTATAACTCTAAGTTGTCATGCTATTAACGATGTAATAGGTTGTTGCCAACTTAGGTTTTGACTAATTGGTGTTTGTTGAATAACTAAACCCAATTGTGATCAGATTTGTGGCATGGGTACACCAACCTATATCGTTAGTGTGTTTGTTGTGGCAATTGGTAGAGAAGTTCTAAGTTATTTTTTCATTAATCATTTTAGTTTATCATCCACAAAGGGATGAATCTCAAATTCATGTCCAACTTGTTGATAATATGCATGCATAGGTTAATGCAATTTCAATAATGGGGTGTGGGGTTGTAACGTGTGTAGTTCGCTAAATAGGTGGTTGTTTAATGGTTCCTAAAACAAGTATACTCAACCAAACACTTTGAATGATAGGTTGTGTTTGTCGAATAACAAGTACTGCAATTGCATCGATTGGTTTTGCATGTTGTTGAGAACTAGATTGGTGTGAAGGTCTTCATCGCAAGTTGTGTAGTTGTTTCAATCAATTTAAAATTTGATTATTCTCTAATTCTAAATTTGATGTGGTTGAATTCAAAACAACAACTAGTTTAAATGTGAAGTACCCAACAACTGGTCTTGATCAAGATGGTATAGCAACTATGGGAATATAGTAACCAAGTGCTACAAATTGCCACTTCTATGTTGTAGAGGTTATTTCATCATTATGTCAAACAAGTGAGGATTTTGTCCACTTGGTTGTGAGTTCAGCCTTTGTTGTTGGGATGATTATTGGGGTGTCAAAAATCGACTGATTAAAGGTACTTGTGGTTCCCTTCTTTCCTCTTGCCTTACTAGTATCTAATGAAGATGTAAACTTGTTGTAACCAATTGTTGAAACTCATTATTGGGAACATCAACTAGTTGAATTCCTTTAGTTTGAATACATAATTGTTCTTTTGATTAAACTACTTCATAAACAAGTTGTTGTGGTATTTCTAATTTAATTACCTCTTAAGGCTTCTTGTGACTACTCTTGACATCTTTTATACTCATTTAAAATAACTATTAAGTCAAGTTCTTTTGATTAATAAGTTGTCATAAAAACTAGAATTCACCAAGGTACAAAACACTTTTTTGAAACCTATTTTAAATCCAAATAAAAAATTTCAAAACAAAATAATTGCTAAAAACTAGAAAACATAAATGTAATTGCTTACAATTCTATTCCACTGTGTGGTTGCCAAAATGTTAAAGGTTTTTTCTATTCTTTTTAAATTTAGGATTTTTAAAATTTTAAGTCTTCTAATTTTGGTTTAATTGATATCAATAAATTACTCTAGATAAGTAGTTTGTGGAAATCAAATATAAATGTTTTTTTTAATTTAAAAACAAAAAAATGAATTTAATTTTTCATAGTAAGTTGAAGAAATCAAATATAAAAGTTCTAAGCAAACCCATTCAAAAACCAAAAGTAAGAGCAAAAAAAAAATTCAAAAGAAAAAAAATTCCAAAAGTTCAAAAGTTTACAAAAAGTTGCAAAAAAAATCTTTATCTATCTTCAATCCTTGTATTTATACCAAATGTAGCATTGTTTTAAATTAAACAATCACAAGCTTGTAAAGCTTTAAATTTAAACTATAACAACTACTATTTTCATGTTCAAACCAACATGTTATTATAAACAACCTATTATTATAACAAAATGATTATGAATTTACTTATCCCATTGGTTACCCTAACACTTGTTACTAGTTATTTCAATAGACTGATTCACCTAAGGTCATGTTATTTAGTAATAACTAAAATTAATTCTCAAAATCATATTACCTCACTAGTTGCTAGTTGATAACAATTGGTTACTATATATATACATACTTGAAAAATTGGGTTAATATGTTGATTAATTCAGATAATAAATAAATAATGATTTAAAATCAATTAGATAGTTATCTACTAACCAATTATCTAAAATTTTAACTAATTTTTTAATTTAAATTTGATTAATTAATGCAAATAATTAATATAACCAATTTTGTTAATCTAAGTGAATAATTACAAAATTTTATTTGAATTCAGATCATCAATTATCAAATTAATTATTTGATAATTATTTTGATAATTAGTTATTTGAATTAAGTAACTAATTAATTATCTGGATTGGATTAATTAATTCAAATAATTAAATTTCAAATAATTATGTGAAAGGATTAATTATAAAATTCGGATAAATATTTGATAATTAATTCACATATATAATTATCAAATAGTGATAATTTTAGTTGTATAACTTACAAAATTAAAATCAAACAAAAAACATGAAGGAAGTTTTGTTTGTAATTGCAACCCAATTTGCAACTAAGTTGTAACTAAAAGATTTAACTCATATGCTTTGTATTCAAGATTTCATTTCACATATTATATATAGGAGGTGTCTTATCTTGTATTTTCATATTAAAATACACGTGCCATGTTGGGACAAGTTCATAAAAATTTGACTCTAAAGCCAAAACACAAAACCAAATAAAAACATTTATGTGGTTACTTTTTAATTCACATATTTTTTTACCTTCTTACCGACTAGCCTACTCAAGTAAATAAATATGTCCTATTTTTTAACCTACCTAGGTAAGTAGGTAGGTAGGTATGTAAGACCTACCAACTTACCTACCTATGGTTATGTATTGACCTACCTAGGTATTTAAATAAATAAATATGTATATATTTAAATTGAATTGTTTCCAAATTTCCATTAATATGCCATGTGGCAAATTTTGGATGTGCCACATGTTATAATCTAAAACTATCTAAAATGAACAATCATAATGGACAGCGAATATCAATATTTATAAAAAAATCAACCAAAAATCTTGATAGTGCCATGTGTTTAATTTTGATGAATGGGTGAAAAGTGACATTAACATGACATTACAGTTGTAGTCATAGGGGGTTTCATATGTGGTTGAAAAGGAGTTGTGACAAAGTTGCAACTGAGTTATAATAAGTTGCATCATTATATGATTATGTATATGGTGAATTGCATGTCTTGCAATTCATGCAACTTGTTTGATAACACTCATGGGTGTAGAAATATAATGAGTTGCAAGTGGTCATTTCAACTCAAAACTAAGTTGTAAGCCCAATTGTCAAACACCTTTTTTTCCATTGTGTACTCAAGAATAGTGCAACTAATAGATTCCACATCATTGGATAGTAGTCCTTTAACCATAAATGCTACCAAGTTCAATCATGAAGAGTAAGGGAAAATGCCATTCAACATTTCCCAATAGACATCAACTTAATTGAGCATGCATAATTTTAAAAAAAATTGCAATGTAAATTAACATGCACATCAAAATGGACATGTTAAATTTTAATCAAAACACACATGACAATTTTTTGTCACAAAAGGATGATCGACTTACTAGTAACTATTTGTCATGATTGACTTTTTTTAAAATTGAATCTAAATGTGTTTGGTGTATGTTTTAACTAAAATGTTGGTGAAGAACGACATTGAGATTTTTTGATTTGTTGTAATGAATGCATTATGTTTAGCAATGCAAGTTCCATAGTTCAAATTCTATGAAAAAAAGAAGTCAAGAAACATTTCCTTGCATATATTTGTAAATGCAAATTCATTGCCTAGTTTGGATGGACCGATGAAAGAGAGAAAGCAAGAGGAGCAAAGGCTAGTGCTAGGGAGAGAATTTGATGCTTATATAATGATGAAAGAAGTTAGGTAGCTGATAGAGATTTTGTTTTGGTAGCTGATTAGCATGATTTCCTTAAAACTAGTGTTAAAAGCCATACTAAAGCTTTGGAAGATATACACATAAAACAACAATGGAGTTGCCATTGCGGATGATATATCAATTGGAATCTCTATTAGGGACGCCATGTAGCTCTTAACTTTGAACTTTAGGGCCAAAGGTTGCCTTATGAAATGTTATGATCAAGAAACCCAAGGATTCCTTATTGCATACACAAATAAGGATGTTGATATTCATAGCCATAATTCAATATCCCATTGAAAATTGGTTTCCACTTCTCCCCTTTGAAGACCTTAGTTTTGTTATTGCACGTGTTATTTGTTGTCAATAAAAGTTTGACAACGCCCATGACATCTTTCTAGAAGAACTCAATGTTGGCATCCATGAACAACAAATCCTTCAACCCTACAAAGCTAAACATCTCATGACACTAGTAGTGGTTGTTGAGAATCAATGGCTACTCTTGAGCTCGAACATTTATTCTTGTTGAGTTCCATTTGTGAAACATGTCGAATCATCTTTTTGGAGGATCATCTTTGTGCACATTCAATCCTAGTCTTTCGGTAAAAAATTTAATAAATAGTTGTTTTTCAAACAAGGAGAAAAGCTAGTCATCATATCCATATTTTTTCTTATAAACCAACTAGTCCTTCTCCTTGAAAGTACTTTTGTGCATTATTGGCGTTGGGAAACCATGATGAACCATAATTTCGTTTTCAATGATTTTTTTTATTTTTATGTCCATGCACCACTTGTTCATGGACTAAAGGCAGGGATTTCCATTTTTGTTTTTGCCTTGAAAAGAGACTTTCGGATTGATAAGGTCTTTTACAAGTCAAGTAAGCTAATTTGCATTTAGCCCAACTAGGCACACTAGTGCAAACTTGTCAACATGAATGCATTTATTTCCTAGCAACTCTCCCATACCATCCAAAAGTTCTCCATTATAATAGAACATTGGACCAAAGCTTAAATGTATCGTCTTTTACCATTAAAATAGTAAAACCTTCCTTAATTGATTTCATTGAGAAAACAACTTGACACCATTGTTCGAAATTTTGAGCACAATAAATAGAACGATTAGATAGTGTTTCAATACTTCTTGTAGAACACATTTTACAATTGAACTATAAGCAAGGGTGTGTCAGGTGACCACCTAACACCATTATTGGGAAAGTGAAATGTGGGCGAAAGCATGGCTAGGTGTCTCAAAAGTGGCATTTGAGAATCCATAATCTAACACTAGCGATTTTTTTGCAATTTTAACAATTATCAAATCATAAATCTTATAATTATTCCTTATGCTTTTTAATCATAAATATTAATAAACCAACTTATGAATATCATTAAACATGTGATTGATCAAAAACTTCATGCAAATGATTAAAAAATTTAATGTGAAATGAACATAGTAGTGACATACTCTCAATTCGATTCAAACATACGCGTATTATACGTTTTTTTGGGCTTTTTAAAAAATACTTGAAAATACTTGATACAAAGGCCAATTTTCAAGCCTTTGTATTATCATAATGATTTTTAAAAAATACTTGAAAATACTTCTTTTTGAGCACCTTCGAAAAATACTGGTATTTCGTATGTCACTACTATGGAAATGAACTCCCAAGGATAAAATTTATAACAATCGTGTCATTTAAAATGTTAAAAATTAGAAAAACATAAGTTAGGAAAATTTCAATGCACTACATTAATCAATTCTTCATTTGATGATGCTTTATTTTATTTTTATTTTTTTGACACTATGATGTGTTTTTTTAGTCCACATTTTTCATTTTTTTTATGTGAGAAGCGTAATGTTGTCATTTCAAAAGTCCATTACAAGTTCATAATCTTCTTAGAATTCATCCATTTTTTTAATGATGATTCCCATTGAAGTCTATGACAACATGAATAATTAAAATTTTGATAATGTTAAATTTGAATATGGCTTTAAATTTTACATTTGTATGTAATCCACAATAATTACAAGTGTGACAATCCAAATAGTCCCCCTACTAATGCTTTCACCCATTTGTGTAGACATGGTGGCATTTAGTGGCAATTCGATGCCATTTGCATTCAAAAGCATTACAAGTTGCATTGGGTAGCCACCTAAAAACATATTCACACAAGCTTATGTGAACATGGTGTCATCGGGTGGCCACCCAATGTAATTTGGTCTCAAATTTTATAGAATAGTTTCATTGGGTGGTCGTTCGATGACATGTTCACACAAGCATGTGTGAACATGGTCACATTGTGTAGCCAACGCACACAATGTGCACACAAATTTTTGGGATTAGCCATTTTAATTATCTTATTTTATTCAATTTTGGATAAAATGGGAGAGATTAGTTGATTTACTCACATATTTTCATTCTTCTTTCTGGCAATGAGTGTATTTGTTGGTTGTCCCAACTCTTCCTAAATTCATCTAACATGCATAAGGTTCTCATGATATGTTGGTGGACATTTAAATTGCATATGTTGGGGGTTGTTCAAGGTGGATGATAGGTTTTGTATTCAAAGTTTGTCTTTGGCCCATATAACAATGACCTCAAATGTTCCAAATCATTTTTGAAACATCGGGTTGATGTTGTCTAATATGAGCATTTCATGTAAATTAAATGATTTATTAGTTTTCTAGGTTGACATATTTTGAACAAGGAATTAAAGCTACACGATGAAAATAATTTACCCAAAGTGTTATTGCTATATGCTAGCCACCAACAATGAAAATTTTGTAATTCTTAATCTCATCCCAATTTGTTGGTTTTGTTGGATAAACCTTTGTCAGGATTTTCAAGATTCACTGGGTGTGTTGGTGCTTATGGTAGGACATGAATTTGGCCTTTATTTTGATCTTGTGTTTGTAACATAATGGCCAATTTTGAATTCTATTAGGGGCTAGGATGAACCTTTGTGCTAAGATTTCCACCCCTTTCATAGCCTCAATTCCAAGAGGGCAGCAATCATCATATTCCTTCACCATTACATTGTTGATCTTTCGACATTTATTTAGATTGAATCCTTTTGGCATCTTGTGCAAGGTTTGATTCTCTACAATATTTTAATTTTTTTTCCTTTGTGGCTGGTTCCTTCCACAATTTCCTTTTAGGTTTTGGTTTTGTTTTTGGTGTTGAGGTTTCCACCATTGTCACAATTATAGTGGAATGTGGCTCAATGACCACCTTTCCTTTTGTAGCATATTCAATTTTTCCATGAGTGGATTCAAAAAAATTCGCTACATTATTTATAATTAGTTCTCCAATTTTTCCACATTAAATCATGCATATACATTATCTTTGAAGTTTAAGGTGTCTAATAGCTTTTTTACATCATAAAGGATTTTAGCCACATTCACAAATGGCCACCTATTTGGGTCATTGATTAAATGATGATTGATTTGGGTTTTTTTTTGTTGTATTTGATAATGCCTTTTATGAAGGTGTGTGGAATCACTTCTATGTTTCCTCAAAGCTCAAAAAAGAGTTAAAATTTTGGGTTCGTGTCCTTGTTTACAACCCAAGCACCCTATTTTGTTACCCTTTCTTTTAGCTTCCAAATAATGAGGTCAACCTTTTGGAAGGATGATGTGATGCCATACCACAATCCTAGCATTGGGGACAAGAGTCCTAAAATGTACAGTGCTCGTAGATTTGTTCTCCATGACAACATGTTCTTGTTTAATTAATAGTTGTGTTTAGACTCAAAGGCTTGTGCATAATCAATGAAATCTACATATTTTTATATGAACATTTTAAAAAACATTTCAAACCATGGTACCAGGTGGCTACCTGATGTTGAATTCACCCAAATTTTGGTGAATCATTGTGTTGAATGGCCACTTAATGGCTAGATTTAACAGACCTAATTTTATTTTAACTAGGTGTCAGGTGGTCATTCGATGCCTTTTTTCACCCAGTTTTGTTTGATTTGGGTGTTGAGTAGTTGCCCAACACCTTAGTTCATGCAATTTTGTTTGAAATGGGTGTTAGGCAACCGCTTAATGTTGAGTTCACCCAATTTTATTTGAATTGGGCATTGGGCACCCATGTTCACCCATTTTTGTTTGAATTGGGCATCAAACGGTCACCCAATGTTCAAATTCACCCAATTTTGTTTGAATTGGGTGTTGAATGATTGTTTGATGCCCTAATTCACCTAGTTTTGTTTGAACTAGGTGTCAGGTGTTCGTTCAACACCTAATTCTTCCAATTGTATTTTAAGTGGCCATTGAATGACCATTTTACACCCCTTTTCACCAAGTTTTGCTTGATATGGGCATCGGGCAATCACCCAATGCCCTAGTTCACGGAGTTTTGTTTGAATTGGGTTTTGGGTGTCCACTCCCCACCCAATTAACCCAATTTTTTTTGAACTAGGTTTCGGGCACCTACCCAACACCTTTATTCACCAAGTTTTTGGCAAAATAAAACAAAGAAAATAAGAAGGTGTTACATATGAAACACATGCAAAGATTCGAACGATAAGCAAAGAAAAATTATAAAAACAAAGAAAAGTCAGTGATGTAACTCCATTATCCATGTCTCCACACATGAGCTTTAGTAGAGAAGACAAGAAAGTAATAATGTGAAGTAGTAGAAGTTGGTTTTGATGTAGAATTCACAAAACCAAGAAAACACAAAACTTGCACAAAGGAGGAAGAACTACAAAGTTTGCAAAAAATGAAATGATGAGAACTTGTAGAAAATGAAATGATGTAAAAAGTTATATAGCCTTAAACTATTCGATTGCTTCAAGGTATATTTATAGCAAAAAAAATTTAAAAATCAAAAAAAAAGACTATAACACAAGTGTTGATAGAAAATACAACCTCACAAGAAACCTATAGGAAAAACATGCAACAAAATCTATAAGCAAAAAAAAGATTAAAAACATTTGGGCAAAGAGAAGTTGGTGATGAAAAGTTACTACATTACCGCATGTTTGCACACAAACATTTCAACAAAAAGGAAGAGAGAAGGTAAAAATGCTTAAACATAGAACGGGCACAAACAAAAAGGAACATAACTTGTAACAAAAAGAGCATATAACTAACATAAACAAGAAATTATTGTAATTGTCACAATTTCTTCCTCCAACAATTGCCCACTACCTTACAAATTGAATCATGGTAAGATGAAATGGTGACCTATACCTTTTTTCACAAACCATAGAGATGGAACTTCATATATTTGAAAAGCAAGGATGCATGGTGGCTATGAAATGGATTTGGATACTTTTGAGCCTAACTTATCATGTACAACTTGTTCCCAATTGTCAAAAATTTCCCTATGTATTGCGAAGGCACCTTAAATCCATAATATTCCCTCTAATGCAAGAGGTCATCTCACATTTTTGGGCGGGTTCTTACATTTCTTAAGGGCCCACCATTATTTTTTTGTGTTGTTATTTTATGTGATGCAATCATTGTGCATAGTAAAGGCTTAAACCCTAAACCTATTTTCAATCATTTTACTATTTGATTCTCCATGGATTTTGCATATATTAAGTAGCTTGGAGTTGATGTTTTTGCCATTGCTTGAAGCTATGCTCCAATGTTGGTGCAATATGGTTACAAATTGTAATCATAGTTCCTCCAAAACAAAAATTGAAGACAAGTCAATGTGGTTAGTGATATGTTTATAAATAAAAAACCTATAACCCAAAACCTTGAATTGTATACCCTAAACTTGAAGTTTTGTATGGTTTGAAGTAAATCCTCAGTCCTAAACCCTACATCCTAAACAAACCACTAGATTTAAGAAGTAGTCAAAAAGGGTCGAAGAGACATTGAACATCAAACAAATTATTAAAAAAAGTTAGGAAAGCTAATAACATAAATGTTTAATACGCAATCCCCAAACCCTAAGTTGCATAACTTATGGGTCGTATTGTAAACCTTGAACTAAACTACAACCATAATGAACTTTCATTAATAATCAAACTAGGTCAAATAAGCTTGTGCAACAAACAATGGAAAAAAATGGGAGAAAATATAAACGGGAATTTGCACACACTAAACCTTAAATCTTAAATCCTAGAACCCAATTCCTAAATCCTAATTTGTAATCCATAGATTCCCAAGGCTAAACCTTAAACTTATGTGTTTAAACTATTGTTGTAGATGATGATATGATACAGATATAATAGAAAAAACATAAAAAAATAAAACAATGAATACACACAAGTATCATAAGGTTACCAAATAACAAAAACAACAACAAAAATCCAAAGATAAAAAAATAAGTATATTCATACTGAAATGCCTTTGGCAAAAATCAATGTGCTAGTTGGGCAAATGCTTGTGTGCAACCTAAGTTGTGTGACTTTTAGTGCATATAGGAAAATTGAACAATTGTAAAAGAACATGAAGAAAGAAAAAACTCAAGAAATTGAGAAAAATAAACTACACCTATAATTCCAAAAATTGTAAAACACAAAACAATGTTGGTTCGACATGTAAAGAGTTCTACCATTGTGCTTTTTGCAAATGCTAGTTTGACAAAACAATGAGAAGAAAAAGAAACAAACAAAAGATAAGAGAATGCAAAAGTAAATTTCTAGAATTATGAAACCTTTAAGCTTTACAAACAACCCTAAAAATTGTCAGAAAGGAAGAAAAATGCTAAATGCTAAAGCGCAAAACAACGCAAACAAAATAGAAAGGAAGTGAAACAAATATAAACTCCATAAACTAATAAATAGAAGAGAATTGTGGAAGGAGAAATGAAAAAAATACAATGGTAGAATTGAAATCCCAAAATTTGTTTCAAGAAGCTTTAAAACCTAATTTGGATGCAACGCTTCATTTCTTGAGGTTTGGGTTTCGCTTGAATCAATGTTCTTTAGAAGTTTAGGGTTTTGTGGGACACATGCCCATTAGCCTTAGTTGCTTTGATTCTCAAATGGCAGGTTCTACACAAAACAAGGTTTTCTTTTCAAAATTGTGAAGTTTATGGGCTAGCGATCTCCCACAAGAAGGCTAACCCAAATTTGGCGAGAACTAAAAGATGAAAGTAAAAGATTTAAGTTTCTACCTATGAGGTGGTGATATTATAGGAGCCCATTGTTTAAATATGGCAATTTAAACCCATTCTTTGAAAAAAAACCCTTTTTATTTATCAATTCATTTTTTTTGGTCTCCATAGTACGAACATTGACCTGAAAATTAATCATTGACACAAAGTACTTACTTTGGGCAATTCATCTTGCATTTTTGGGCAAAATATAAAATAAGGCTACACAATGTTTTTTTTTGATATTTTAAATCACAACCTAGGTATATTATCCTAGGGCTTATTGACACCTTGGCAATATGAAAATTTGAAAATATCATTCCCACATGTAGTTCATAGGTTTCATCAATATGACAACTTTTTATTTCAATCACAATTTTTGTAAATGTTAATATGTATGTTTTTGGGAATTTTAAATTTTTAAATATTATATTATTTTGACAGTATTATTTTTTATTATATTATGTGGAACATCATAATAATCAATTTGGCCATCAATTTTTTTATGAAATACCAAAATTAAATAGCTAATACATTTACAATAATTGATATTTTCAATATAAATGTAGTATTAGAGATGAACTTTCTTCCCTTCTCTTCATCTATAGATCACATGAAAGCATTGTTAATAAATTTAAATTACTAATATTTGGAAAACCATTCTGTAGGGTTTAGGGTTTGAAGTGTCATCAAATGAGATGAAAGTTTTTTCCCTACGTGCATTCACACCACAAAAGAACATGGTGTTCATAGAATTATAATTTTCTTTGAAAATCTTGTGTTTAGGGTTTAGGGTTTGGAGTTTCATCAAATAGGACAAATTTTTTTTCCCTATGTGCATTCACACCACAAAAGAACATGGTGTTCATAAAATTATAATTCTTTGAGAATCTTTTGTAAGGGTTTATGGTTTGGATTTTGGAGTATCATTAAATGAGATGAAAGTTTTTTTGTATGTGCATTCACACCACAAAAGAACATGGTGTTCATAGAATTACAATTTGCTTTGGGAATCTTGTGTTTAGGATTTAGGGTTTAGGGTTTGGGGTTTGGGGTGACATTAAATGGGATGAAAGTCTTTTCGTATGTGCATTCACACCACAAAAGAACATGTTGTTCATAGAATTACAAGTTGCTTCGGGAATTTTGTGTTTACAATTTAAGGTTTAGGGTTTGGGATCCTAGGGTTTGGAGTTTAGAGTGTCGTCAAATTAGATGGTTTTTTTTCCCCCATGTGCATTCACACCACAAAAGGGTGTGGTATGCATAAAATTATAAATTGCTTTGGGAATCTTTTGTTTAGGTTTTAAGATTTGGAGTGTCATTGACATAATATTTTTGTTGTAGGTTGAATTCTTGCAATCTTTTTGTGCAATTGAAAAATACAACTTCAAACATATTCATCCACAATTTTGTTAAAAATCATGTAGTTTTTTGTTATTAGGACTTCATCCCTTTAATACATTGTTGAAACATTATTTATTAAAACCATTGTGCATTGTTTTTTAATGCGTGCTTGCACAATCTAGTCATATTTTTTCAATAGATGCACCATTTGAAGTTTAGCATGACTGTTGTTTGACAATCAAAATTATTAATGATGTAATGCTAGAAAACTTTGGATAATAATGAATATCTGTAAGTTAAATCAATTATAATGAATTGATTTACAATGAAAATTGATGATTTGCATTGAATGCAAATGAATTGTAGTGTATGGATGAAATTCAAAATTATGACAATTTGCAAATGAATATCGATGATTTACAATAATGGGAATATAATCAATGAATGTATCATGAATAATGAATAATGTACAATCAATATATCCAAATGCATAAAAAAGAATTGTAATTTCAAACAAACAATAAATATGATGGAGAAATTTTACACATTTTTTAAATTCAAAAAGTGTTGATAGCCCTTGAGGTCATAATGTTTCATATATGAATTGGCACACCAAATATATTCAAGGATGATTTGTAATCATATAATCTAAATAATTATATAAATTATAACACTACCTGATGTAATTACATACTTGTTGTATCAAATGCAACTAAAAGATATGAGAAGTTTATGAGCATAGAATTAGACACGTCTTGCAAAAAATGAATAGAATGAACCCATATATATATGAGAAAACCAACACAATAAGGAAAATAAAAATAAAAATGTTCTAAACAATGACACAACACATGTCACATTTCTCATTAGATACCACAAAAGGCAACCAATGCACCTAATTCTAAAAAAATGAATTCACATTGGATTTTCTTAAAAACCAAACATTGTGATTTTAGAATAGTCATTTATTAGAATTTATTTTTACAAAATTGCAAACATTGCCCAAAAGAAAAATTTCAATTTTTAAAAGAAGGTGCACTGGTGCTCATTTAGAAGAGGACTTCACTAAAATTGGTGACATGTCAAACAAGCATGTCAATTCTTTTGGAAATCCTTTTATATTTTGGTGACAAGGTAGGACTCATTGTCTAAAATTAGCGAATACCAAAAACAATTCTTTAAAAGTTTTTTTTAGATTTTTCCAAAATTTTCCTTCAAAGGTCTTTGCAACCAATTGTTTTATTTTCATTGAGTGACAAATTTTTGTTAGAAGACACTTATTTTTTTCAAACTTCACCACATTTCCAACTAACATTTATTTTATGACGAATTTTCACACTATGGTAATAAAAAAAGGTAGTGCAATAATTACAAAGGGCTTTTTTGGGAAAAAATGGGCCCAAGTCACCATATTTAGAAAGTAGGCACCTATGTTGCAACTTTATAGGTAAAAACCCAATTTGTTTTAGTTCTTTAGTTTACATGTCACCAAATTTGGTTAAGTTTTCTTGTGGAAGATCACGAACCCAGTTACTTCATAATTTTGAAAAAAAAACCTTGTTTTCAATTGGTCTTAAAAAAGTTCCCACTTTTTTTTAACATGTCACAAATTTATTTTCTGTTATCTTAAAAAATCGCTAGAATTAAGTAGTGCTTTCTAGTTAGTCACTAGCATATAGTCATATTTATGATTTATTTTACTATTCTATTTGTGTTCTACTCACATTTAGTTAAATTTGTGTCATTAAAATATTTTAAATAAAGGATTTTAGACAAATGATTTATTAAACCATTTTTTAGGGTTTGTTTTACTTTTGTGGTGTAGTTTAGGGTTTATAAAACCTCCATAATCATTATTTAAAAAGTGGAGGAACCACCACCTCATATTTTCATTTCTTGTTGTCATGGATAGAGCAGGAGGACTCCTTGATGGATTCAATTGCGAATCTAAAAGTGAATAGCGGAAGGAGAAATAATTGGGGTGCACTCCCTAGCTCATAACACTTTGGGGGTAGAAGGGCGTGTTGGAGCTCTAGGATGGAGTAAGAAGATCGATATGTAATTCAATCATTCACACCGACCTGTACAAACTAATCAACAAGTTGGTTAGTGTGTAGTTAGAACATTTTGGTGCATGGATGAACCTTAGGCAAACACAGACTCACAAGATTCACCACGGCTTGGATTTGGGGGAAGCCACCACCTTCCCCCTTATAGTATATTCTATGCTTGGCCATGGGGCCAACACCCAAATGTCATTTTGTCCTGGGTCTCCCAAGTGGGAGTCCCGAAATTCCCATAACTCAGATTCCTATGACTTTGGGGGCCCATAACTTTGTGTGTAGACCTTCGATTGAGATGAGGTCTACAACAAAGTTTTATCCCTTGTTAAAATCTTTTCAACACTAATATGTTGCATGCCACCTGTACATAAGGAAATTACGACGATTCGCGACTTTTAGTGCTCAAGAGTCAAATTGTCAATTTGATTATTGATCGTTCTTTTGACCATAACTTGTGTTTTAAATGTCCAAAAAGGTCATGCGACCCCATTTTAGACATCTAAGTTCAAAAAAATTTCTAATGACATAAGAAACTCTTCAATTCAATGGGTTTTGACCCTTACAATTGCTTTCTGAAAGTTTGAAAGTCCATCAAGACTCTAACTCCCAAAGTGGGAGGTTAGTTGGGAGTGTGAAGGTTCATTCCTTCACATTTTTCTACATTCCCGGGAGCATGAAATGTGATTCCTAGGTTTTTTTCTTGGCCCACACCTTTGTAAACATTTACTTTGGTTACGAGCCCAAGGTTAGGGTTACGACAAGGGATGTGTTAGTAAAAGGGAGGAAATGGGCACTCTTGCTTTAGCCAAGGGTGAAGCACAATGGAGCTTCATTCCATATAAACTTTGGGTTAAAAACACAACAACATGGTGGAGGTTTTAAGGGTTTTAGAAAAAACGAAGGAAGAGGTTTTGAAAGTTCCATACAAATTGAAGGAAGTGGAGGGTTCAAGGATTTTTAAAAAGTGCAAGAGGAAGAGGGGAAGGAGAAAGAATAAGAACGTGAACTTTTGATGCGCAAACGACTATGTGGAATGAGAAATGCAAGGTACTTATTCTTATTGTATTGGTGATCATTTTCAAAAACCTTAAATGTAATCTTTTCAAGACCAAGAGTGTATGAATGTAACCACACACGCTTGTAACATTACAACCAAACATGTTTCATTTGCCCACATATTGTTGAATGAGAAATCAAACCCTAAAAGTTGTGTTAATGATTCCAAAAACAAATTCCAATAAATTAACCCAAAGAACAAACTATTTAAAAAAACTATGGATGTTTTTTTCATGCTTTTATAAAATCCTAAATGTGATGTTATTCTATCCATAATCAAAATTTGAATTGTATTAATTGTTTCCAAGTTTTGATTTGATTTGAATTGTGTTGGTTGTTTCCACATGTTAAGTTTTTTCAAACTCTATTGTTTAATCCCATGTTTTCTATTGCTTTGAAGTTTGTTGATTATTTCCAAGGCTTGAATTCCTTTGATTGCATCCATACAAATATTTCCCATTCTTTAAGTCAATCTCATCATTTCTTCCATCTCAATCTTATGTACTTGTTTGTAGGCTACATGTAATTCGATTCAATTTGCATTTTATATCCACTTTTTTAATCAATAGAGGTTTAAAAAACTGATGTTCCATTTATAAAAATGCAGGGGCAATCTTAGTGTTTAGCATAGTGGAAATTCAGGTGCAATCTTACCAATCTTTCACATCTTTATATTTCATTTGAGAATAAAAGATTTGCACATGGATGCAAAAAGATGTTTAGTGAATAATGACCCCATCAAGATTGGCCGGCCACTCGATGCCCTCCACAGTAGAAACCATTTACTCACTATTGATTGGCCATTCGACATTTTGCACCCAAAAAACAATTTCATTGGGGTCAAGTAGTTGCCCAACACAGCTACGTTTGAAAAATCATTCTAGTGGCAATTGGGCAATCGCACAACACCCTGGGTCTCTTGTTGTTCATGTGGGTGGTAAGTTTGAATTTCAAGGCGATTCCCTATTGTTAATGATGGAGACCTTATTGATTTATGGAATTCAACAAGATTTAAGGGGCAAAATCAAGTTGAATTCAAAAGATGCATTTAAGCTGAATTGAGTTTAATTTATGGAGCTTTTGGTTTTGATAAATGTATTGTTGTTGTCACCAACTCCATTTTCGAGTCTTCAAAGAATGTATTTGTATTTTTTATTCATTCAAAGAAGACTCTTGGAGATTGTGCAGGTGTTTGATGTTTCTAGCCAGTTAAAGATGTGTCGTTGAGTTTCATTGACACTTCAAGTGTACAAGGGTCTCTGTATCTGTTAATTAGAATTTAATTGGTCTCAGAATTCCCCATGACAATGGAGCAATCAATTTTTTTGAAGTGGGTTCACCAAGTGAATCAGCGGCCTCTTGTAATGAAGATCATGATGACCTATTTGTTGAAGATTTGAGTCCTCAATCCAATTACAATGTGGATGGGCTAGTGATAGGTGAGGAGTTGGACGTGGGATTAGCTGAAAATAATCCCAGTGTACCCGACTTTCCATTTTATGGGAAAGAAGATTGGTGTGAGAAGACATGTTGTGTTATGAACTATGCTGGAATTCAGATCATTGAAGTACGGATTACTACATGTGACCCAAGGGAACCTGTGAAGGATGAGTTTTTGGTGAGAGTCATGTAAGAGAGACAATGTCTTATAGATAGTGCAAGGACAAGTCTCAGATAAGGATGATTTGGAAGTGGTTCTTGTCTCAAACAGTGTATCATAGTTAGTTTCTAATAGGGATTGCAACCTAGCAAAATCTTCTCCCCATTTATTTATTTTTGACAGGGGATTCTATGAAACGAATTATTGGACATACATGTGCAGCATCTGCCAAACTAGTTTGCAAGATGCAACTCATGTAAGTTATGTTGAAATAATTAATTTAAAAAATACCTTGCGAAAAATAAATTAATTGATAAAAGATTCTATTCACTAGGCCGGACCACAATCCCTACTTCAATTGTTAACGTTATTGTGGTTGGTACATATTTAAACGTTGGTGGGGGTCTGCCACTGGACCACAGAATGAAATGGATTGGCCCTGTGAACAGAATTGCCAAGTTGTAATACACAATAATGTTGTTATCATTTACCACGACATAATTTAATATAGCCAACTGGACTACGATGGTGTTACTATAATACCAGGACATTATTTTTATATAGCCAAGTGGGCAGCAACACAAGTATCTCGAAAATAATAGTCCATTTGCAATTTTGTCCACTAGGTCATCCACTGTCTAGAGGCAAACCCCCACCCACCAGGGTTTTATATTTATATTTTGTGGTTCCAAAAAGTTGGTGAAATTTTCCCATTTATGGAAAAAATTTCAAACTAAAGTAAAATAACCGAGCAAAAAAAAAAGAAGTTAAATGGAGATCCAAAAGCTTCTTAAAACTAGAATTATGTCGTTCTACCAATGAAAATAGTCAACTTGTCGACATAGAAATATTTTTAGGATGGGGGTATTGTCACCTTAACTAAATTAGGAACTGGTTATCGTCACCTATACATATGATCTTGTCACTGTCGGCACAATGGCAGGCTCCCAAGCTCTCAGGCTCTTACACCCCGTAAAGTGTTTAGTGGTAGGCTCCCTACCCTCAAATAAGGTTGGTGAGCCTAGTTTGAGTACTTTTTTCTAAACTTTAAACCCACATGTTTAAAATAACATCAACAAACTACTCAAAAAGTTGAACAGTCCAACTTAATGTGGAAGTGTACTGTTAAATCTTACTAGTGGGTACCCATGACCTTCGGTCACTGTGAGGCGCCCTTGCATTGTTTTATTAAATTCGTCATATTTTTTATTTTTAAAAATGCTATAGCCTGAGTAGGACCGTCATCATTTAATGCTAATTAATGCTCAAGATCCTCGCCAATGGACCTACTTGAGAAATTTGCCCCAAAAAAGAAAAATCCTAGTATTAACCAATGTGGGGAAAAGGGCGGTTGGGGGGGGTATTACATACCCATCGGTTCTATGTATTTGAAAAATTCAGAACCATCAGTTCCAGGTATAATTAGCAGAATCAAATATGGGTATGGAAGAACATACCTGCCTACACAACGAACCTGCCGGAAAAGGGCGAGAAAAAAAAGAAAAAAAAAGCCCCTGGTATTAACCCTGGGCAGCCCGCCAAAAAAGGGCGGGAAAAAAAAAACCCTGGTATTAACCCTGGGCAGACCGCTGGACCTCGATTTCAAGACCTGGACAGACAGAAGATTGTATTTATAAAAAAAAGACTTCTGTTATTTGTTGGTATGAACATGGACTACTTGTTGGGATCTTAATGACACGGCTTAATGATGAATTGAGTCCCAACCAATTGGAAGTTGGGCTATAGCCTTGTTCATATGATATATGACTCTGTCAAAACCATGTCTCTAAGGGATTTGCATGTAAGCCTTACTGAGGTGTGGTTATCCCAAAGAGCTCCAGGGAGTGTATACTCTAGAACTTCAGCAGCTTCAGCATAAATTAAATTATTTTAATTTCCAATATTTGAAAAAATAGCACTTTATGCCAAAATTTTCAAAAATTCAATAAGAGCAATAGAAAGCAGTTGCATGCAGCCAATTTGAACTTGGGTCTTGTCTAGACAGTACTGATCTTGATTTGTCTAATCACATGGACAAGGACACAACTTTTAAAAGTTACACTAATTTTATGGGTTATAATCCATTATGTCAAAAAGTTTAAAATTAAAAAAATCAACTGGCGAATTAGAAATATCAAATTACAATAATTATTGCCACAGAAGTGCCGAAGTCGCCCAGGTACTACCCGTGGTACATGAATGGTTTTGGCCTAATTTTTCTCAAATTAAAAAATAAATCAGTTACTTGTGCCGAATTTTTTATAATTATATCAAAGTTTAAAATCTACAAGTTGCTGACTGTCAGTTTTAACTGTGTTCCTTGCAGGACAAAGTCCTAATCACGACACAGTCTAAAGACACTGGACAAATGCATGTGTATTATTAAACCCTTGAACATGAGACAAAATCTGAATGTTGAAGCTCACCGGTGCATGGTTTGCCATGTGCAGATAGTGTAGATGTTTAACGAAGACATGAACGAAAACAGAGGTGAAAGCATGAAAAAGCCAAGGCAGATCTGAGTACAACAGTCTCTAAAAGTAAGGGTGTATCAACTTGGTTTCATAGACGATTGAGGCAATGTAATAATTTTGAAAGAACTTTTCACTGAAAAAGAAATTAAAAGAAATTGAATCAAAACTAAAATTTTCAAAGCAATTGGAATGTGCTTTTAATATTGTTGGAGAGATCTTGACAAGCTGAATTTATTTCATAAGTTTTGGACCTAAAATGTTGGAAAATATAGGATTTTAGGTGATTTTTGTCACTGAAAATTCAGCAAAAATTCAAAACATGAAAGAAAATCTGGAATTCAGAGTCTATTCACATTTGGGCCAGCCACACAGGCCACAATAGTGGTTATGAAATGAGCTTAGGCTCTTAGGGGTTAACCGAAGGCAGTTGCTGAAGGCTGGCACGTCACACAAGTTGGGGCCTTCACCTCAAAACAGACAAACATGGGCATTACAGGCAGTGATTTATTTTTTTGTGGTGAAATTTCGCAACCACAAAAATTAGAAAAAACGGGAGATTGTCGTTTTCCTAATGTAAACTCGAGAAAATTTTGCCCAAAAAATGGAAAAAATGGCCGGCTAAAGTTTGAAGACGACAAAATTGGAAAAAAAACAAAAAATACTGATTAGAGGGCATGCAAAGGAAGCCACAAACAATTCATTCCATTTGTTGAGTGCTGGCCCGCCCCCACGTTCTAACGCATCTTATGCCATCTCATCTCTGAGGGGGGAGTGGCATAGACTGCCCCAGAGCTGTCCGGCCTGATTTCTTGGGCTCGGGCTTCTGTATGGTAGGTAGCCTTTGTTTGACAGCTACGCAAGGAACTGGTAGGTAACAAGGCCGCTCTTGTTACGCCACTATCCGCTGGCCGAGAGGCACTATAAATAGCAAGCCTGTGTCTTTGGTCCTCATCAGCTTCGTAGCAGATATACGCTCTGACTGAAAGATTGATCCGGTACACTTGATTTTAGTCTACAAGAGAGAAGAGCTGGTCTTGTAAGTAATGGCATTACCAATGATGCATTGGCTGGAGCTCATAGTTGCAGCCTGCTAATCCTTGTCATGTGTCTGGTACGTATGCCCATTAGCTCCTCCTTTCCTCAGTTTTAGTTTTAGTTTTCCAGAGTTTCAACAGTTGAGGAATATGTATGCAAAGTATAGCTTGTGTTGTGTATTCGTAATTTAGTAACCCAATGGTTCGGACATTAAATAAAATTTCAACAATTTTGGCAAACATCATATATATATATATATATATATAATGGACTAGACATTAGCAAATTATTTGGAGTCGAACATGAGTGGTAGCTACAACTGTAAATTCTGTAATTGTTTTTCACAAAAAAATTCAGGTTCACTCTAGCGGACAGAAGTAGCTAACCAGCCACATGAATATTATGGGTTCAGATCTAACTTAAGGGCAGGGGAGTTGTGGACTCGGTGGCTGTGTTTCACAGGCAGTCGTTGCCGCCGTGACGACGCCTTCCGATTATTCGCCCAGTGTCAATCCACGTGCAACTTCCACGCCCAAACCAGACGAAGCAGACAACATAGGGTACAAAATCGGTGGCGGGCCTGCGGCAACTTCCACGCCCAAACCAGACGAAGCAGACAACATAGGGTACAAAATCGGTGGCGGGCCTGCGGCAACTTCCACGCCCAAACCAGACGAAGCAGACAACATAGGGTACAAAATCGGTGGCGGGCCTGCGGCAACTTCCACGCCCAAACCAGACGAAGCAGACAACATAGGTTACAAAATCGGTGGCGGGCGTGCGGCAACTTCCACGCCCAAACGTGACGGACACAACCAAAAAAAAAGCAGGAATGCAGACATGCACCCAAAGGAGGACTTGGAAAATGTTCCAGATTTTCAGATGCTTGGCTTTTTCTTGGAGAGCAAGTTAGTGAAGGGGTCCACAATGGACTTGGGAGCGAATTTCCTGTACGATGCTGCAAACTCCAGAAGAGATTTTCTCCCAGGAGGTGTTGCTGACACTCTCCCTGCATTGAAAGCAAGCAACCTCCCCAAGTTGCTGCAAGCTTTCAACATCAGGGAAGGGACGGAGATGGCGAGTAGCATGGAAACAACCATATCCTATTGCGAAGGAATTGCTAATCTAACTCCTGAAGAGAAGCCTGCGTCGTGCCCAACATCTGAGAAAGCGATGGCGAAGTTCGTGTCCTCTCTGTTGGGGCAAAATGTCGAACTCTTGACCAGTACGGTAATATCGGCCAAAGCATCGGCTGTGAGCGGTCCCGTGACAGTTGTGGACTACCACACACACTCAGCCGATATTGAAGACACTCCGGTCGTTTGCCATAGTCTCTCATTCCCATCTCAGGTATATTATTGCCACAAGTTAAGCAAAACACGAGTCTTGCTGGCTACCCTCGAAGCAGTAGAAGGCGGGCGCATCAACGCTGTGGCGATTTGCCATTTGGATACTTCATGGTGGTCGTCCAAGCACCCGGCGTTTGCGGCTCTCAATGTTCAGCCCGGGACTGAAGTCTGCCACTGGGCCGCTGAAAGCGCGTTAGTCTGGGTACGCAACAGCAAGACCTGATCCAAACCAGCCGACGACAATTCCGCTTCTATCAACGGTTGCCTGCGACAATCTTGCTGTCACCGATCTTACGCGACCAGCAATTCTAATTCCTTGGAGTTTGTTAATCTCGCTGCAATTAAATAAGTCCCTGGAATTTGTTAATCTCCTGACACTCAGCCGATCAGTGACGCTGCATGTAGAGAGATGACTTCATAATGTGCACTCGCTAGCTACATGTAGCATTGAAACTATGATCATGGTTTAGATCTTAGTAAAAAAAAATTCAAGTCTCAGTCGAGAACTGGGAAAAAATAACAGGAAGCAGAAGTACCCCAGTTCTACAGCACTAAAAGCATAAACCGCTTCAAGATTGCGGATGTTCTTGTTGAAGGAGATCGGCCACAGTGAACCACCGGACACCAGCGCATCACGTGACAAATTACAATTCTACCCTACCAATTCTATTGCACAAAATGGTCCTTGATTTTTTTTCTACTAAGTCGAATATTATTCTTGTGGAATAGGGAATACACCTAATTAGATTAATTACATGAGATGTTTAGGTTTTGAAGTTGTACACACCTTAAGTTCTTCAATGATATCAAACAATCTAATTTGGACCAATAAACTTATACTTTCGAATTTTTGGACAATTAACAATCTTCTTTCAACAAATCATACAATCCTCATTGACAGGAAAGAAATTTCGAGTCACTGGAGGAAAACATGGCGTGGAGGTAGGCCTGGCCCTTAATACCCACCTTTTATATAGGAATATTCAGTGTATGATAAGGATCAAGAATGGGGCTGTTGTGGGAGCAAGGGCCCAACGCGAGGTGGAGCCACACTTGGGACCTGAATTCTCAAAACTGCCCAGTTGAAGTACAATGCTGCATTCAAACTTATGCTGGATTTTAACAGTTGCAATTTTGTTTGAGGAGAGGAGGCACCTTAGGAACCACCTTAGGAACCGGGTGAAGTCCTATTTGAAAATGAGGGCAAGGCGGTGCTGTGCCCTCCACATACACTAAAAACTAGTTGTGTTTGCCTCATACATGTTTGGTAAAAGCTAAAATCGTACATTTATAACATTAATTTTTTTAAAAAATTAATCAATTAAAAATTAATTTCATTATTATTATTTTTATTGAATCTTTATCAAAGCCTTATTGAATTTTTAAAAATAATATCAAATTAATCATATACATATTTTTTTAATTTCTAAAAAAAAATTCATATTCTATTTTAACCAATCCACATAATCTTTCAAATCAATTTTTTAAGAATCTCATTTATGAATTGTTTTGTATATTTCATAGTGATATGAAACTTCATGACACAAAGAGGCAGTGACACTTCAAAAAATAAAATGATATAGAGGCATGATTAAATTAGATGGGTAGACTTCCAAACAACCCATCAATTGGATGGGTGCACTCGAAACCTACACATGCGCATCCATTAGCTTGGGGCAATAAATATTCTACCTATTCTTAAGACTAGGCCAAAAATGGTGGCAACAAATTTAGGTGGTGAGGTGATGTAGCATGCATTCACAAGGCCCAATTTGTTTTTGGGGAAGGAGCGGGGGCTAAGGAAGAAATGCTGATTCAATTTGGTAGTTCCCACCAACTTCTAATTAGTTCCCATTGTGTTCCTTATCATATGGAACAATTATTAGTTTATATATTTAGGGTGCAATTCATATATAACAGCTTGTATGCAAACAACATTGCAAGATCATGAAATCATGTATTTCAACCATATTAACAAACTTGATGAAGACCCAAAAACATACATGTTGACTTGAATCATAGAAATCACTATTTGTATCCATCATAAATGGGTAAAATAATATATAGAAAAAGATAGCACTCAAGTGGAATTGTTAAATTCACAACTTTAAATCTCAAAAATATATTTTGTATTCATTTGAATACAAACAAATTATCAATGAACTTGCATCCTTAAAATGTATTAGGGTTGTATGGCACCTATCACCCATACACAAGAAGGAATTTAATGCCTTGTTCAATAACCAAATTGCAATCAACAAGATTTTTTAAATAATTAACAACTATAATTTTATTATCTTTTCAAAAATTTCAAGTCAATTAATTACATTAATCAAATAAGTAAAACATGCAAATTACAATGGTATGTTCCATAATATTTTGATTTATTGTATTAATTATATTACAATTTCATTACAATAGTCAAACATTTGACTTTGGGAATTAGTAATACCATGATATGATGTGGCATGTCTCATTATTCAAATCGCACATTTATGACAACGTGGCTTAATTATGGTTGGCATAGACCTTGTTGAATAATTGAGTGGATGATGGATAATTTTCATCAATTTTGGCATTATTGTCTTGGTATATTTGTGCATGTATGTACTAATCATTGCCTTCAACTTTCTTATCATTGAGAATCTTTCATAATTTTAGGTTTGCTTATGATTAAGATTATAAATAGCCTAATAGGTAACCCTAACAAATAACTACTTGTTGGGGCTACTTAAGTAGCTAACCACAATAACTATTTAGTCTGTAACTAACTTTAATAGATATAATTAAATACCTAAAAAATGTATATGTAACTTTAAGTATGTAAATAACCATAATAGATATTTGTATACATATATAGATATGTACTTAATATGTAGCCTACCTAATCTATGAAGGCTATTTGACTAAACATGTGAGTTTTAAATAAAAACTAGGTAGGTTAGCTGGTCGATGCAACCTATTCAATATTTGGTTCTAATAGATAGTTAAGCAAATAATGGGTAGCCTACATAGTTATCTAATTATGTATTAAAGCTACCTAGGTATAGGTTAGTTAGTTATGTTGATAAGGTAGTTAAGTTAATTATTTACATTATGAGAAATAAGGTGATATGCAATTGGCCTTGCAACTAGGTTTTTGAGTTGTAATGATCACTTCCAACTCAACATATTTTTACAACATTAATGTTATTGGACGAGTTGCATGAGTTGCAACAAACACAACTCATTGTGTGTGAAACTGTATACGTATATAAATCATGCAATGTGCAAAACCAACTACTATACAGTGCCAATTTGCAACCAATTTGCAACTAATGTGATTTATCATGTTGATGTTGTTTTTCATTCTTTGATCAATGAGTTCTTTCATTGCAACTCCTTTGCAACTACAAGTGTGGTGGAAACACATGATGGTTGTAATTAATTGGAAACAATATGATATCTCACATTAGCACAAGGTAGTACTTATATGTAATTGTAATGTACCCAAATTGCAAATGGCAACCAAGTGACTAAGTGACTACTATGGAATAATTATTCAAATTATTTATAACAGAAAAATTCCTCTACATGAACAAAAGTTAATCACAAAAATGATGAACCACGACAATAAAATATTATCATCTAAACACTATTTTTATATAAATAAATAAATAAATATATATATTTATTTATTTATTTTTTGAAATGAAACTTGAACCATAATTTCTTCATTCCATCTTATATTTGAAATTTTCCATGTTATGATATTCATTGTCACATGTGAAATGGGATAAATAACATATATATAACATTATAATGCAAAAAAAAATGCATCCTTCAAAACAATGTAATTAAAATATTTATTGTTATTAGTTTACAACTACAATTCCACTAACAAAACTTATTTAATACAAAAATGTAATAACATACCATTGATACAAACTTAATTACAATCAATTACACTTGCATGTAGTGGCAATTTTCAAAATAAAATGCATCACATACTTGGAATATTGAGGTTAAAATTCACCATATTTGGTCTATTCCTTCAACTTCATTGATTTGTCTTTTGCATGTATTGGTTTGGATTATTACACAACAAACAATAACACAATCAATGACATAGTTATTAACAACCTAACTAAATTATACAATATCACATATGCATGTTTTTACTCAAAACTATATTTTTCAAACAAAACCTACATTTTATTTTATTTTAATCTCACCTTGTATGCACAAGTTTAATTTTGATAAATTCAAACATTATCAAAAGTCATGATCAATGCACAAAAATATAATGCATGTTTAAACAAACTAGTTTTATTCCAACTCCACCTTCTACTTCAAAACATAGTAGTGACATACTCTCAATTCGATTCAAACATACGCGTATTATACGTTTTTTTGGGCTTTTTTAAAAATACTTGAAAATACTTGATACAAAGGCCAATTTTCAAGCCTTTGTATTATCATAATGATTTTTTTTAAATACTTGAAAATACTTCTTTTTGAGCACCTTCGAAAAATACTCGTATTTCGTATGTCACTACTATGCTTCAAAATCCAAATGCTTAACACACAAACAAAAGGCACCACATGATTTTCATAAAAAAAAATTCACCCTTCACAAATCCCTTGTACTATACATTACATTTTATAAGTCAAATTTTTAAGAAAATGAAAATAATGTAACATTTTGTCTAACCATTTTTTAATTATATGCAAATAAACATCTAATGAAACATAAATCACAAACCTTCAACCCCAAAGTTTAAAAATAAACCAAAAAACTTGCAACAACCTTACAATTTTATTGTTAAATTGGAAAAATAAATAAAATAAAATATGATATGATAATTGCATCACCAAAAGAGTAAAAAATGCATAAAATATATATTTAAAAGACCTTTAATTGATTTTGAGTTTATTGATAATAGGCACAAGTGCATGAAAATCATTGATGCAAAGGGGGAAATATGTTGAACTATTATCATTTGTCATTTGCTTAAGGGTTCCTTGCCCAAATTTCACATTTTCAATTTTTAAATTCCAAGTCAAAATCAAGTTGCATGTTAGTTGTTCACAATGATCAAATGATTGACTTGGTTGGCTTGACTAATATGTCCACATGTTGGTTTGGTTATTGTTAATTGTTAGAAGGAAAAAAATTATGCTTTTGAATTAATTTTGATTTATTTATAATAGGCATAGGCACATGATCAACTTGAAAGAATTAACAATTGTCAATGAAACAATTTGATGTTTAAGGTATAAAACATTGAGGTATATAAAGGTAGATCCATATGTACACCTTAATTGAATTTATAATACATTATACACATTACAAAAATGGACTTTCACTTTCAATGAATTTTATGGTTTGACAAGTCTGTATAATGACATGATGTGGTGAATTAAAATCTAATGAAAATTTAATAATAAAATAATTGAACAAGAATCACAAAATAATACAAAGTGGTGACCTAGTGGCACAATTAGTTATGTCAATGAGAATCATAGTTCATAATTAGTTGTAAACATGTCAAAAATGTCATATGTAATGGGCAATGAAAATACATAGATGTGACATAATCATATAGTATGTGTCAAGGCTATACATCAGTTGTAAAGTAGTTGTTGATTGGGTGTTACATTTACTTTAATTGTAACATAATTATCACATGTCACTAAAGCGCAATTTGTCAACAAAATTGAACATGGTTCACTACAACTATATCCAATGTGTGTACATTTTATTGTGTAAATGTTCATGTTGCAACTAACTTGCAATTATATTACAAAACCCTAACATTCTAATGTGGCATTTTTATTTGATTCCCCATATTTCCATGGGACAATTGCATAATTGTATATTAAATATTTTGGAACTCTAGTTACAAGACAATTTAGTTGTTGTGAACTTCATTTTTCATAATGTTATGTAGGTCGATTACCTAATCAATAAGTAATTAGATTAAACTACCTAGGTGGGAGAATAATGCCTTGATGGGAATCTTGATAAATATTTTGTGTTGGTGGTCCATTAGATGGTTTGCTTGGTGGACCTTCTCTTGATGGCCCATTTGGTGGTCCAGTTGCACCTATTAAAATTCTTCCATTGATATTTCCTTTTGAGGATCCACTAAAGGTTCTCAAAGGGTTGCTACCACCTCTTAAAGGGTTACTACCACTTTCTTATGACCAATTGTAATACCATTATCTAATCAAAATGTATATATAAAAAAATTTAGCTTGTTGAAAGGCAACAATATTGATGATTTTTTATAAAAAAAACATATGTATGCAAAAGAAATTGCAAAGAAGGAAATGATAAACTTTTTTGGGGTATTTCAAAACTTCAAACAAAAAAATTATAATGCATAAAATTCGATTGGCATATATTGAACATTTTTGGTAAGTAGTGAAAAACACTCACAACCCTAATATTTGAAAATATTTTCAACCCATCTTTCTATATATAAAAACACTATTATTATTTAATCATTCTAAAACCAAATCAACATCATTAGTGAAGAAAAAAACTCAACTACATAGAAGACAAATAGATTTGGTAGTTGAAACATTATTGTAGAAAACAAGTAAAACATCACAAAACATTTCATATCTATTATAATAGTTTAAAAATTTATTAATAGTGTTGTTGTTACAACTAAATTGAATTAGAAAAATTGAAAGAGATAATCCTCAAATTTGTTGGGCTTTTATATATCTAGTAATGCATGGCACAAGCCTTTTTGAAAAGTTATGGAAGTTGGTTGATACGAGTAGTGCTAACTAAGGGAGTGTTTGATACCCCCATGCCAAACACTCAATGATTCCTTCAAAAGTAATTGCCATGGAATCCATACCATGCCAAATAAAAATAATCCAATGGTTACTCAAGGCACTAAATTTCAAATTTTCAAATTTTTTTTCGTCTTTTAACATTTCCACCCCGAATTGGTTCTCATGTTGAAGTTGAAACATATATTTTTCATGTTGATCCTCCACTTGTTAATTCTTAAAATTGATATGAGATAGAACTTTTATATATAGAAAAGGTTTAACAAAAGGAAAAACATTAGGGCATACCAAAATACTAAATGGATTTCTATAATTAGTGACATTGGTGGATCTTATATATCATTGAAATAAAAGGGGTTTTAATTACCATTATAGTCAAATCCCTTTTTGTTACTAAGGTTGTTGGTATGTCATTTGTGGAAATGGCTATTATTATAATTGGGATTGTTGTAGTTTGGTTTATCATAACTACTAAAATTGGAATAATTTTGATTGAGATTATGGTTTAAACAACATAGGTGATACCAAAGACACTCTTGGGACAAATAAACAATCTTTGTATCCATGACCCCATTCATTCACAATCAACCAAATATCCCAAAAATATGATTTAGGATTTTCTACCAAATTTGGACTCCTTTCAACTGTTTAAATTGTGCAAACATTCTATTTTGGTTTTACAACCACGTGTGAAAAATTTAAATTACGTTCTTGTGATTAGTTCTACAATTTTCACAAATAATCAAACCTTTATTTCAAATGCATAATTTCACTTATAAGATCCAAAATAATTGGTGTAATTGTTGAATTCAAGAATGAAAAAGACCATGAAATAATAATTTCATTCCATTCCCACTGAATATTGTTTTGTAATATTGAAGTAATATTACAATCTTCATGTGATTTTTCCTTTTTAACTTCTTGTTAGTATTGACTTTCCATCTCAACAATTCGTTGCACAAATTGAACTTGTTTAAGTTTTGTGTGACAATCATTTCATGAATGACATCACTTATTTCATTGTTAAAAAAAACATTCAAAATTCTCTTTGTCTAATTTCGAATTACTCTTGGGTAGTAACGGAATTCATTCAATAGTGGTAAAAACACACCCAATTTTTTTTTTAAATTCACTACAACAACAGGGGGCTATTTTGTGATCCAAATATCATCGCAAACAACAAAGAAAGAAATTTCCGAAAGCCCGCTGTTGCGAACCATAATTCCTCGTAAACTCTTAACCTTTTGCGATACCATAACATTCGCACCCATACCATCGCAAGTCCTTCACAACTCCCGAACTTAATAAAATCGCAAAACTTTTCCGATTATAACTGCTTCTATACATTGTTTGCGATTAACACTACATCAGAAATTATTTGTAACAAACCCATCACCACAACGACTTAGCGAATCGATTCAAAAGTCTATCGGTTTCCGATATAAGATCTGACGCAAACATTTCGAGATTCTCAAAATGTCGCTAAAAGTTTGCGATTAACATTACATCGGAAACTATTTGCAGCAAACCCATCACTGCAACGACTTAGCGAATCGACTCAAAAGTCTATCAGTTTTCGATATAAGATCTAACGCAAACATTTCGAGATTCTCAAAATGCCGCTAAAAGTTTACGATTAACATTACATTGAAAACTATTTGCAACAAACCCATCATCGTAACGACTTAGCAAATCGACTCAAAAGTCTATCGATTTCCGATATAAGATCTAACACAAACATTTCAAGATTCTCAAAATGCCACTAAAAGTTTGCGATTAACATTACATCCAAAACTATTTGCAACAAACCCATCACCGCAACGACTTAGCAAATCGACTCAAAAGTCTATATGTTTCCGATGTAAGATCTAACGCAAACATTTTGGGATTCTCAAAATGTCGCTAAAATTTTGCGAAATCTATGATTTCGCAAACCTATTCTGGAATGATTTTATCCATAAGAGTGTAGCGATGTCTGTGACATGGTATATTTGGTCTTTTGGCTTTTGCAATGTTGCGAAAAATTATGACTCACAAATGGTTTTAAGATCCACTGTGTATCGCAAGAGCATGACACTGTATTCTTATTTTGGAAGCAGGGTTTATATTCATTTGGAGTCACTTTGGAAGGCAAAAAAAAATATTTATATCAAAATTTCAAAATTTACAATGTCAAAGGGTTTGCAACCCTTAGGTATTGAAGAGACGGCTTTGTGAAGTGTTGAATTGCACAACTCTCAAATAATGTTACTAGATCCCTTACCTTCCCTTCCATAACACACCTATCATAACATATCATGACAGACTTAAGTGTCCTGCAATATTTTTCTCTACCCTACAAAAAGCACCCAGTTTCAATGCAAGTGTTTAAACTTCTTTAATCTCCATTGTGTTTTACCCTGGAGGATTTCTGCACCATCAACTTGTAACCGCAACAAATGTGTAAACTGTAAGTGTGGAGGTACACACTTGGCAACATCTTGAATTGATGTTTGAGATCCAGCTGTGTATGAACAACCTGCTCCATTCACCTCTACTTCAGCTTCCTTCTCTAACTTTGCAGTACAGGATGTAGGACTGCACATTGACTATAAAGCATCAAATTGGCTGCACTGTCTTCTGTACTTGAATGTCATGCTTGAAAGTTCATAGTTTTCAAAAACTATAACTGGAACACTCTACAACCAAAGCCACATTTTGAATTAGCCTTGTGTCCACATTTCCTATTGACCATCCAAACAATGAAACAAGTATCCTGCATGAGCATGGCACTTAGATAACAAAAAATAACACCAACTCTCCCAAACATTAAGTAGAAAAGCATAATTACTCTTGAAGCCAAGTGCTCTCAAAAGGAGCTGTCACACACCATCGGTCATCACAAACTAAGGTATGTATGTAAGTAATCAGTAAAAGAAACAGGTATCTTTTATTTGACTTCTGAGAAAACAAGCTAAAAGAAGCTTACCTCCATCACCCATCCAACATATTTCACATTGTCGACATGCTTATTCATGTCCAAATCACCACGTTTTGGCTGTAAAGAAAACTAGAACAAAGGAAAAAAAACAAGCAGTGAACAATATGAACAAACTAAAGATGTTTGAAACAAAGCAGGTGACTTTTGATTTAACAAAAAACCTGAACCTTTTTTTTTGTCCAAGGGCCAGAACCAATCTCATCTCTGGACCTTGGACAAGTCGTCAAGATCACCAACTTTGTTGCACCCACCAAAAATGCCACAATACACATACAGAACACACCAATGTCGATAGCAGTTTGTTGTTGAAGCTGATTTCAAAATATCTAATTCAAGTAACGAAAAAGGTATATAGGCTATTCAGAATTCTCATTCCCAAATAAGGGTAAAAGACCATCATTCACCTTTTTTATAGGATGGGGACATGGGTAATATATATGTGTTTTTTTTTTCAATGTTTATCATCTAAGTATATGTGGGTAAGTATCAAAATTCTCCAAATTCTCAAACATATTTGAGAGGTTTGTGAAGAAATTTGAAAAAATCATAGTAGTGACATACTCTCAATTTGATTCAAACATACGCATATTATACGTTTTTTTGGGCTTTTTTAAAAATACTTGAAAATACTTGATACAAAGGCCAATTTTCAAGCCTTTGTATTATCATATTGATTTTTTAAAAATACTTGAAAATACTTCTTTTTGAGCACCTTCGAAAAATACTCGTATTTCGTATGTCACTACTATGGAAAAAATTAGGTTGAGAATTTTGTTCTTCTTTTGGTAATAATACAAATAACTAATTCTCAAAAGGTTCTCAAGAAAGGCCCTTCTCCTATACAAAAATCAGGTGTATTTCATGTAGTGTGACACCATCAGAGCAGGGAGTTCCAGAAGTAAGTGCCAACCGATTACACTACGAAAAATCTTGAAGGTTTTTACAATGGGGGACAACAAACATCCCCCCCCTCCCCCCAAAAACAATGATCCTAAAATTTCACTACTCTCAATAGGCCCAAAGTCAATTTGAAATATAAAAGTTTTTGTATAGTTTCCCAATTGGGGGACAAGAACGGCCAGTTTCAACATAATAGGGCATCAAACACGTAACTGGGAATGAAATTTTTACAAAGCGAAATAACTAGGACCCTAACTAGTTTTTTCCACCAATTTTGGTGATAAACTGAGTTTCATCATGTTTTTCTTTTTTTCCTGAGCGCCTCTACTACTGCTACATATATTTTCACTACTCTTCCCTGTACAGGTACTATAACTAACCACCTAGTTACCATGCTAAATACTCACTGGTTCATTGATGTCCTGATGACTTCTCATACCTTACCTTAAAGTCAGTTTCGTCATTAGACAATCCTTGAAATAGTGAAACATGTTTAATGAAAATACAAATTTGAGATATTGAAAACCATCACATAATTTTATCAAAAGATGAAATTTGAATAATTTCATTCTTCTTATGACAACTAATCAATTTACTTTGTAAAATCGTGTCATAGTTTCCAACTTTTCATGAACAAGTATGTTCCCTGGGGGTTGAATAGAGATAAGTGCCCTTGTTCTTGGAAGGGGGTATCAAGCCAAGTAAAAAACATCATGCATAATTGGACCACGAATAATATGTTCAACAAGAACAATATGTCAAGCACTTTAGGTACTTGACAATTATTCACGTTGTTCTATATTGAATTGTCATAATAATCATGTATTATTGAAACAAAAATATTATTTCATGCACTTCAGGTGCATGATTATTATCTTTGTTTAAAAAGATACTTACCTAAATAAGCAATTATGCTGCTCATGTGAAAAATAATAATGTCTAATGTCTCAATTATTATTTATGTTGAAACATTGACAAAATTATGATGTTCTAAAAAACATCATGCATAATTGAACCACGAATAATATGTTCAACAAGAACAATATGTCAAGCACTTCAGGTACTTGATAATTATTCAGGTTGTTCTAAATCGAATTGTCATAATAATTCACATTGTTCACTCTGGGATTGTACACATATGACTACAGAGGCATTTCTATGGAGCCAATATCAAAAGCAGCCACATATGGGAAAACACTTACAAGATCATAAAATAGCAAAGTTGTGGTCATTGAAAAGGACAACAATCTTGCCTCGGCTAGAATCTCCAATTCGGACAAGCGCAAATTTGATGCGGCGAATGCCTCCACAATGGGTGTTGAAAAAGGATGACAAACCAATTGTCACATCCCACTAGCGTATGCTCCCAAGCCAATCACCCATCACCTTTTGTGAAGCATGAAAATTGCAATTTCAAGGTGATCAGTCTAATTACTCTGCAACTTCTATATCATTACACAAAACACTCTTACCCAGTCTCACATTCATAACAAAAAAAATTTGTAACCTGAATATCTGTTGCATTTTTGGAAGAAACAGGAAAGAACCAGTCATGATGTTGGCTAAGGGTCAAGAAGCAATAGTAATTCAACATACCTGGATCCAAATCAATAGCATACAATAAGAGCTTAATAAGCTACAATGTGGGAAGGTAAAGGTTACAGAATGGGATTACCACGTGAGGAGTGCGGTAAGCCATAGCAGTCACCAGTACATCAGCCGAAACAAATGCAGCAGCTAGCCATCGGGGTCTGCAAATTCCGAAAAAACAGAAATCTCTTTCTGTAAGAATTATCACTTTGTGAGATTCAAGCAAAGTTGTAAAATCAGATCAAAAAAAAGAGAAAAGAAAAAAACCATAATTGCATTGGTGCAAAAATTATACTTGAAGTCACGAACCCGCCTTCCCCGCATCTCAAACACCGAGGGAACCATTGACCAGAGCAAATGCAAAGTTTTCTGCAGACTCTGACTCTTGAAGTGAATCTGCAGGTATTTTTCGTGCAACATCCACAACCCAAAGGGTCAATAGCTGATACTGAAGTGAGTGGTTGTACTACTGGAAGACCCAATGTTCAGGCTGTGGAAAAGTCCATATCCTCTCTTGCACCATGATGCGTAGACAACAACACTAAGAGGAATTCCAGAAACATTTCTTAACTAGCTACTAGATGTGCACTTCATTGATTTTGATATCAAATGCCAATCCAGGGAGAAAGTAGTAGCCAGAATAAAAGCCAGAACTGTCACTTGCCTGAGGTAGAAGGTGAAGTGGGAGATAGTAGAGGTGCATTAGCAGCAGCAACAGCAGAAGCAATGGTGGGTCAATCTCTGTACAGTAAGGTAGACTTGCGAGCTGATGCTGCAGCTGCAGCAGCAGACTGTAGAACTGGTGGGAGTGCCCACTCCATTACAGTAAATGGAAGTGCCAATGATCTCAACTGTAAAAACCGGTAGTAGATTGTAAGTCTTCTTTTATACCTGAGAAAACTCACACTTCCTCAAACAGAAGAGGAAAAGTCTATGCCCCCAAATCTGCCTTCAAATGCACAGGCACAGAATATAGGAAACATAACAATCAGAGACTGTGTGCTGTAGATTTCTTGGGTCTGACAAGAGATACCTACCATCTGTGGGGTCCTAGTCATGGCCCAAATTTCTGCAGGTGCCTCCCTAAACAGGATTAGCAGATACCTACAGCAAAACAACCACAACAATAAGCTTGTCCGGACTGCGTATCTGTAGCAAGAAAACAGAGATCTGATGACTTTCAGATTTGACCAAATGTCTCAAGAAGCCAGAAAGCATTTTCTTGATTGTGCCAAGAATGCTGCCTCCAGATCCTTCATTAGCGTATTAGGTATATAAAGAGATGGAAATGTATACCTACCTGCCAGAGGGAGATGTGCGAAGGGCTCGCATAGGAGCACAATCTGGTTTCTGTAACACACAGAATGGTTTACTCTGGCCACTACGCACACATGTCACTACTAACCGGTTTACAAAGCCTCCTCCCTTGCCTTTCACCTAATGCACATCATATCACACACCCACAATCCTCTCTTTTACTCCAAGCTCTACAACAATAACAAACAACACTAAACCTAAACCCCTAAACCCCTAAACCCTAAACCCGTCAATGCAGTGACTACACAAAGACTCAAAGACTATGACATATGTAGTATCATCCTGACAGGGACAGAAAAACACACCGCCACCACTCAACTCAATATCAAGAATGCATTGGGGGGGAGGTGGGGGGGAAAGAGTTCTAGTAATGAATACACTAAACCTCTGTGTATGAGAAAGAGACGAGGCGGGTGTTGCCGAGCCAGCGTACACCATGAACAATAGCAGCATTATGTACAGTGTATGAGGTTGTGATGGCATTTGCAGCTGTATCGACCAGCTCCACAGTGCCAGCTTGTGTCGCCAGTGCCACTAATGGAATGGATATAGCTGCCGAGTTGTTTCCCCCTGTCTCTTAAGGTCCAAAAATTACACCCAATTTTACAATGCAGATATGGCAGATAGAAAGGGACAAGAAGAACACACCCATGCTCCTGTGCCCCTCTATACACTGTGAGAATTGTTGACATTGAAAGAAAGAGCTTGACTGTGGCCTGGGCTTGCAGCAGTGGTAGTTCTTACCAGGACTCAGGGCATGAAGTGACGGAATTGCGACAGCAAGAGTGGTTATCGCTGCTGATAAGAGCTGCAACTGTCCTTTGAGCTCCAGCTGTTGCAGCAGCATTGTGTTGCCACAAAATCAGATCCAGATATTTCCAAATGAGAGATTACAAAGAAGATTTCATTGTTTGGAATGGGTGTGAGCCACATGCAGATGGCAATCAGGATATAAGACTCAGACACCCAGCAAAACAAAAACGTCAACACATGATCCACTGACATATTTCCTTATATGCCTCCAGTTGCAGAAACAATCAGTCATCATGCACACCGTTTTTGATGCTCACGTAGAACCCACAGAAACTGTCAAGATTCTGGTTTTGCAAACCACCCTGTGAAAAGTCACCATGGACAGACCTTGAAAACTAGTTCAGAGGCAACACCATTTGAGGAAAAAAGTGGAGGCCGGTTTTGCTGTTCTTCATTTGCCATCAAATCCAAGGCTGTAATACTGTGTGAGTTGATGTTTCCAGATGTACTGCCGCTTCTATTGAGCCATTCATGGGTGCTAAACTCTCATCAGTCCCTGGAACAGCAGCACTGATGAGACATTGCCAAAGCCGACCATCAGCAGAGATTGACAGGATTGTTGCATCTAGGGAACGAAACGGCTTCACCTCAATCGGGTTGCCATCTGCATCATCAATGACTGTGGTACAGGTAAAGTGTTGAGTGGCAAGAATGTGTTGAGCTGCAGTGCAGGGGCTTGGTTGCCTTCACCCTAAAGTGGTGAAACATGAAATTACAATCGTGCCACGGTTCTTCTTCCAACAACAACAGCGAGAAACCAATCTCTATTTTTTACTAAACAACAAACAACAACAATGGCCAAGTATGTCCAATATCACGTCTCTCCCTTGGACAAAAGAAGACACAGAGAGAAGAGAAGAAAAAGAAGAAGAAAGGCACTCAAATGCGCGAACACAAAATTGGCACCAAAAAAACAATAGATCAGCTCCAGCTCGAAAAATAACAATGAACAAAAATGAGAACAGGCAGGCAGAAGCATTTTTACAGAAGCATTCCAAGAGCTGCTTCTACAAACCTTTTCTAAATCAAAACCTAAGGCAACAACACAAAGCAATTCAACCTAAGGCCAGTAATCACCTGAGAAAATCTCGTCCAAAAAGCTTCAAAACATAGCTCTAGGAATAGATGATTTGAGGAGATATGCGAGCGCACGTTTGCTCTGCTCCTAGAGCACCTTCCTTTTTATGACAAGGAACATGGCCGCCCGCACAAAGGCGGGTGTTATAAGAGAGAAGAAGAAACCAATTTAATAAAAACGACATTTTGGGAATCAGATGACATTGCAAAACCTTTTGCGAAACTTCTTTCTCCAATAACTCTTTCGCTAATTTGCAAGCTAACGACATCGCAACTTACGATACGTCCACCACCGGAAAGTTTTGTAAAAATTTGTGATGAGGTTTGCAATACATATTCAAACGCAAAATGCGAGGCGTCGAATAACGCAAGCTTGCGATGTCTTGTGACTCTTAAAGTTTGTAACGATACTTTGTGTATTGTAAAATGTGCGATGTTTTGAGTATGATTAAACATTACGAAGTGTGGAATATCGCTAGGGTGGACGGAGACTAAGCGGGTCGCAAAGTTTTGTTTATGGTATATGTCGCAAAAGTGCTAGGATGAAATAAGGTACATTATAAATTAGTGATGGGTGGTGCTCCACAAGTTGCGATGCGTGTCGCATCGCAAATATGACAGGTTGTTTTTGTTTCGCAAACCCTTCAGATGTTTTGTTTAGCCTTTCGCAAAAAGGCATAATATGTAGTAGTGATTATGTCAAAATAATACTCCATTAAATATATATAATTATTACAAGGAAAAAGAATCTACGTTACAAAATTGAAAGCCCACCAACTAAACATTCTATTCAACATATTTTTTTCATTGAAAATGAAAAAAAGTATCAAATATAATGGTTAATTGGTATTTCTACGAAGTTTATAGTGTCTTTTTTAGGGAGTCATTATCTTCAAACCAACCTAAAAAAATTCTAAACTTACTATATTAATAATCCAATCGCTACTAATGATACAAAACTTCAAATTAATTTTTATTCTTAAATAATATAGGATACACCATTGTACAAGAATATGGTGAAGGATTATAATCCTTTATTGAGTATTTAGTTTCAAAATGATTTTTAAAAAGAAACAAAAAAATTGAAAGATGACATAATGCAAACAATATGCAAAACAACATAAAAGTTTGAAAAATAGGCGAGGTGGTAAAGTTTGGTGAGGTGGTATGGTGTTATACATTTTATTAGAATTTCCTCCATGTAGTTTCATCTATCATCTAATGTCTTTTTCACATTTGAATTTTTTTCGTACGATGAATAATCACACAATAATTTGTGATTGAAAACCAATTGCAAATGTTTTACTTTTGTTGATGAGTTTGTAAAATGTCTAGTTTTGTTTAAAGAAGTTGAATGCAATACAAAAAGTTTGAATTAATTTTTATTAACATCAAAACATTGTGCAATGTTTGTGGTAGATTTTGTCAAAGTGAAAGAAAAATATTAACAAATATAAATAACAAATTTACACAAATTTACCAAATTTCATAGGTTCATAGGTTTTGTTTGAAAATTTGATTTTCATATGTTAGTGAAAAAGTCGCATGAATTCCATGTTATGGTTAATATGAACAATATTTGAATGTATTCAATATCTTAAATATTCAAATATATGATAGATTGTTTTTAAATGGTTACATGTGTTCATATTTTTAAAATTGCACAATTTTATGCAATATTTCATCATGATAATTACACATATTTGATTAAAATGTAAAATCATGCATATTTCACATCAAGACATCATAAGTAAAAAAGACAAATTATTTATATAAAAGTAATATATGTGTTTTTCGTACCATTTTTACACTTTGTAGCCCACGAAGTTTATACAAACATATTGTTTTACAATTTTTGCATGGATTTTATTGAAATTTTGTGATATTGAAAGTTTGTGATGGATTAGTCTGAACACATGCAAAACATTTGTTTCCCAACTATGGAAATAACTACTTCAAAAAAGGATGGCAAGATTTTGTTTTTCACGACAATGGACAATTATATCCAATAAACTTTTACAATAAACCTCTAGAAAAATGGAGAGAAAAATACATAATTTTTCTTAACTCAAATGACATTTTACATGAATATTTCACATGATTAAAACAAAATACCCCTAGTATTAAAATATTCATGCACCTTTCCAACCATGTTATTTGCTTCTAACCCTAAAAGAAACAAATGAATATCCTAATTCAATTCACCATAGCTAATGAATTCCATGTATAAAACAACAATGCATCAATCCCAAACCCTAATGAAAAATTTGCTTTCAATTCATTTGAAAACAATGCGCTTCCAAACATGTTTTGATCACACAAAAATAACATTATGGAATCTTTCTCTTCCATTGAAAACATCCAAAGCTTCATGAAAAACTCAAATTAAACAAGGGAAAAAATGAAACAATACCAATCATAATTGAAATGATTTGAATACAAGACATCAAGTTCTTTTCATTTTTTAATTGCAATATTGTCACCACAAAAGAATAAAATAAAATAAAATAAAGAGAAAAAAAATGGACAAGATCTTGCAAAGGATGAATGCATGACTATAAAAAACAAAACAAGAAAGATGTTGGATGACCTTCCACCCTTCTCTCTTTGTGGAGTTTGTGAAGTTTTAAAAGGAGGGTAACAAGAAATAACAATAGTTTGAACACATGAATAATTATTGTCCTTGAACTATGGAGAACATATGCTTCGAAAGCACATCGAAGCGTTGTCTACAACATTAATTCACAACTATATCCGACATACCTTGAAAGGATGTAGAGATCTTGTTGAAGCTTACAACACAAGAATCATCATCATCCTTGTGACAAAGGTAAGAAACTTGGTCACAAGCCATTTAATCAAAGCTCAATAAAAATGTTTCTCCTCATACAAAACTACAAACAATTTTTGGAAAGATATTTTAAAATGCACGTAAAAAGTTAAAGATTTCATTAAAAATCAATTTAAAAACAAAATTCAATTTTGGTTGAATGAGACCTTCATTGTAACCTAAAGTTGTGTACTTTATAATAATTTTGATTTTACCATTGTTGTTGGAATATAATAAGTAGGCCAAATTTTTAATCTATTTTATGAATATAATGTTCAAAAGTTTGAAAGTTTGTTTTTTCAAAAGATCATAAGCCAAATTTAAAACATTCATCACAAAAATAAAATTTAATCTTTATATGCATTCACAAATAATTGTTTTGAGTTCTTTTATTTTGAACCCTAACACTTTAAAATGTTGTAATAGCCTCATAGGCTTGTGCTTAGATGTGAAAGTATTGGCTATGTAATCAATCAATTTTTATTTTCTTTTCAATATTGTGATGGAACATAAATGACAATTTATTTCACCCACAAAAGGATATAGCCAAAATTGTGGAAAAAATGAAAGTTTAAAATATATATGAAGGGTTGTTCTTTATTATTGGCTTTATCCTACTGGAATTTATTATAGAATTCTGGATTTTTTATTAAGTTTTTTTGGATGAATTTAAGTGATTTTTTGCCTTCTTTTTTTTTTTAACATTTGGAAATCAGTTTTTTTTTTCCAGGTTAAAAAATAATTTGCCAAATTTTCGCCCATGATTTGGGAGGGTCACCCGTTGCTGTGTTCAGGTGGATATGCTTGTGGAGTGACCGGCAAATGGACGGCGGAGTCTTTGTAGCTGACAACCCGAGTTTTCCGCGGTAGACCGGTCCAGTGACCCGACGGATCAGAGGCTGTCGTGGGCGGGGTTGTCGCTGTCTAACGTTCCAGTGACCCGAAGGATCAGAGGTTCTCGTGGGCGGCTTTTTCACTGTCGACCGTTCCAGTGACCCGAAGGATCAGAGGTTCTCGTGGGCGGCTTTTTCACTGTCGACCGTTCCAGTGACCCTAAGGATCAGAGGGTCTCGTGGGCGGCTTTTTCATGTCGACCGTTCAAAAAGATGAGAGAGTGGCCTGGTCGGATTTTTCGCCGACGATCGTTTGGGTGACCCGAAGTTCTAGAGGGTAGAGGTACCCACTTTTTGTCTTCGACTGTTCGAGTAACCCGAAGGATCAGGGGGTGGCGTGGCCGGATTCCTCGCCGTCGACGGGTCTAGTGACTTTTTGGGATCGTCCGTTTGAGTGACCTGAAGGATCAGAGGGTGACATGGCCGGCTATTTCTAGATCGTCCATTCCAGCGACCCGGAGGATCAGAGGGTGTCGTCTCTCTCGCAGAGACGGCAGAATCCGGATTCCCTTTGTCGCGTATGAATTTTGTGAAGCTCCCATTTCTCTCGTTTTCTTTCTCGTTTCCTGATCTCATTTGTTTCTGTGCGAGTTAAGCTTTTGTGTCCGCCTGCAGTTTCAGTGGAGAGTCTTGCATATTTCCTGCCGTATTTTCTTTTCTTTGCGCTGGTTTTCATTGTTGTTGTTGTCGTTGTTGCTGTTTTGGGGTTTGCATCTTGTATTGCTTTGGTTTCCTCTTAAACTGCTTGTTTGTTTGTTTTTTCTGCCCCCTTCTTTTTAACTATCTATCTTCTTCACATTCGGTTTCTTTCTAGCCGTCTCTTTTCCAGGATGTTTTGCCCAGTGTAGCGGAGACTGTTCAAGAGAGAGTGTGCTAGAAGATGTTGTCGTCGGAGTGCTGTTAGAGCTTAGAGACCTCGTCGATCAGGAGCTTTTTGGGAAGTGCTTTACCGACGGAAGTGAGAGGTTTCTCTTTGTAGTGCTGGAAGCTTGTTAGTTTGTTGAAGCGCAAAAGTTGGACAGAGATTCTGCCTGAGAAACGGAGATGACTACCGCCGGCTCTGTTGTTGGTAAGTTCATCCTACTTTTGAGGCATTCTTTATGTCTCAATTTTTTGAAACTGGTTTGAAGGTTCTGGTTTCTTTCTCGCGAGCTGTCTTGTTTTTCTATGCGTGAAACTTCTCTGGTGGACCATATTACTGACGAAGAAACAACTAGATGTCCTTGAGGGCTTTCATAGCACTGTCCAAGGGTTCAGGTTACGGTTCCTCAGGCTGTTTTAGACTCACAAAATGGAAAGAGTCCAAACGACAAAGCAGTAGTTGACCTCGACCTATGCTTCTTTGCAAACGGCCAAGCTCCAGAAACCCCTGTCTTTGGGACCTGAGATTTTTCCATGGAAATTTGTGTGAAGTTCTGAAGAAAAGCTTTTGTGCTTTGTTTCTCTCTGTGTGTAGTTCCAAGAAGCTTTCGGTTGCTGGAAGAGCTAGAGAGAGGAGAGAAAGGAATCGGAGATGGCTCAGTGAGCTATGGTATGGATGATGGAGACGACGTCTTCATGCGCTCCTGGACTGGCACCATCATCGGACCCCACCATGTGAGCATACTGAGAATTTTTCTTTTTATTTTCGTCCTGCATATGGGTACTATATTTCTCTTCGATCATGCATGCATTGAGCGAGGTTTCTAGGGTTTCAACATCTCTAGACTTTTGTGGGGGCTATGAAACCTGATTAATGTAAATGTGTGTTGAGTTTCAGGAGTTGTATTACTTCCCATTGCTTGTGGAAATGTATCAGAAAATCAGTACAGTTTTTGTACAATGGTTTGCACATTGTTTTGGGTAGATCTTGATATACTTTTTCTGGAAACAATGTTGGGAGCTGATAAAGTTAGTGGGTAGTTATGGCAGCTTGTCACTGCTGTTTATGATGGAGGTGATGGTCTGACACTTTGTGAGGAGTTCTCATAAGGTTATGACTGCACCCATTGTTCACCTTGTTGTGAAATGGGCCTCCGCATGGGTTATGACTGCAATTTCATAGAAATGACTTCAAGTTTATATCAACATGCATTCGACATGGTCTAAACTCTATACCAAAATGCAAAGCCATCTGATCTGGTCTGTATGAGCAAGCTATGGGTGGAGTGTTCTGGGGAAACTTCTGCTGGAGCAACTGCTGAAAGCTGTGTCATGTTCTTTCTGTTGATGCAGTCAGTTCATGAAGGCCGCATTTACACTGTCAAGCTCATTTGTGACAAGGATTATCCTGATAGGCCTCCAACTGTCAGGTTCCACTCTCGGATCACCATGAATTGTGTCAACCAGGAAACAGGAGTCGTAAGCCATCTTAACCTGATCTCAATGATATGAGAAATCTCATAACTTCTTATTGTATGAAAGGAGTTTATGCACATCTATAGTGCAATTTTTTTAGAGGTACAGCAAAGAGACATTTCTGTTTAGGAGTGCCTGGCTATGGAATCTTCAAAAAGATTATTTGAAGGGCTTCTCAATCCTAAGTAGGGAGATTCTCAAATCCCAGTTTGTCATCAAAAGTCATGCTCAGGCATGTTCTTCCTGTTTCCTTGTTTGGGATTTTCCTTTTTGTTTTTGTTCTTTTATTCTCCTCTCTCATTTTTTGTTTATATTTCTTCTTGGTTACTCTGTGCACTGTTTTTTTTTTTGAGAGCTGGAGTATGTTTTATTCAAGCAGGGCTTGTTTAGTTTATAGGTGGTTTTGGTAGAATGGGCTTCTCATGTTGGGCTATTTTCCTTCAAAATAGTTTCCTTCCTCTCTGAGTGATCATTCTGCAATTGGTCTCTTGAAGCCTGTATGCAAAAGATCTTTCAAAATTTGCTCATCTTGAAACTTGTTATAACTTCAAGTCAATCAATCTTCATGGATTCCTATGCAGGTTGATGCAAGGCATTTTGCTATGCTTGCACAGTGGCGCCGCAGCTACACCATGGAGAACATCTTGACAGAGCTCAGAAAGGAGATGTCATCCCCTCATAATCGGAAACTTCATCAGCCACCTGAAGGAAGCACATTTTAAACTTTCTTCTATGTGTTGTAGAACCTCAATGTCTAAAGACATGAACAATCTGTACGTTTTACCTGGGGTGTTCTTTATATCTCTTGTTTCTCATGAAACTCTAGTAGTTTCAGCAGAATCAGGATTCTTGTCTGAAGTTCAGTTCTTCCAAAAGAAAATCGATGAAAATCATTGTACACTGTTATTTCCATGTGGACCATATTTTTCTGGTCTACTCTGTACAATAGGGTATTTGTTCACTGACTTTTGAAGGCAAATTTTTCATGTAGATTCATGATAGGGTGGTCAGTGAATCCGATGATTAGGGCACTTGCATGCTTATTGATTGGTCCTGAGTTCATTGCTATTTGTTCAGCTGGTTGGTAACTTTTTTTGGTCATTGGTCTCTATGCTGTCTCTATCCTCAGTTACACTCTGAAGGTTAGGACTGCACTGATGATTGGAATGCTTATTTAGGTTCAGTGTGGCTATATCTGACATAATGGTTACCTTCAAGGTGTTATTATGCAGTTTTCCTGCAATTGCTTGGATGTAAAATGATCCCAAGGTGTCTGAACTATCAGACATGGAGGAACGAAGATAAGACTTGATGATGTTCAACCATTTGAGGGACAAATAGGTCATTGCCCGAGTATGACTTGTCATTAGATGCGTTAGGTCGCATTGGGGGTATACAGGTTGGTAAGAGTTGTGAAGATCTTCTGACCTGTGTAGATCAGATCAGTCTTTCCCAAAGTATGTTGGCAGTTCCTTTTGCCGGAAATCTTCACAGGATTGGAATGGAATTTGAACATGCATATTGGCATGTCTTCAATGCAGAAGAACCATGTCTGTAAGTCTCACAATACTTAAATGCCACAGAAGGCTAGTAAGTAGAATCATGTATGCATATGATATTCTCAGTGCTTCAAAGCCATTTCAAATTACGATCTGGATCTGACATTAAATCTTTACAGGATGACACACACACCGAGGGAGTCAGGAACCAATCTCTCAACCCAATGCATCTAGCTCTATCTGCTAACTTTTTCATTCTGTCTTGGCATCAAAAAAACTCAAGGCATTGAACTTAAATAAGATGAATTACGTTTTTAAAAAAACATCTTCATCATGTCGAAAAGACAATCTGACATTTGAGGAGCTTGGGATTGACCATTACTTGACAAGGTAACTTGGAGTAAAATTTTTCACAAGGTGTGGAACTTTCCACAAGGGAAACATTGCCCATACACCAGTGGTGTGCAGTTCTTATGTTTTAGGAGGAACCTCTGGTTCTGTTTCATGTTTCATGTATGCCAATTTAGAAATGTGCATCTTGCCACCCTTGAATTCAACCTTTGAAATGCCCCAAGCAGGACCCAATGAAACAACAGTGACCAAGAGGAATAGACAAGAAGGTGATGGTGATGAGTGCTATAAGCCATGACCAAGACAAGAAGACCAAAAAACATGTTCATGATCAAAAGGAGCTAGGAACCATGACCGAGACATGTCACACAACTTGAAATTCCAAAACACAGCGCTTTTATTGTTGAAGTTTTTTCATGTTAGGCAAGTTTCTTTTGCATACTTTTTGTTAAATTTTGTTTTGTGTTTTTTGGGCTTGGATCTTTTTTGTTGCTTAGAGAGTTGTATCTTTTGGGTTTGGATATGGTGTACCATTCAAAGTATTTTTATGTTATGTGTTGTATGTGTGGTGACAATGATGGTTGTAGGTTTCAACATATGAATGCATAACATTTGGTCTACCAACTAAATGTTTCAAGTCTTGGTATATGCCCATGTTACATGCATTGAATTGTGGAAGGGGTTAACAATTATTAAAACTCTTGAATGTGCATATTTGACCACTCCTTTCTCTTATATCCAATATATTCAACTTGAAATCCCTTACAAATAATCAAGTTAGAATTTTTAAAAATTTGGCATTTCACATGACTATTGAGTGGCACTTTACGTATCTTGTACCCTTTCTACTTGAAAAAAGTAATTACAAGTTAAAGTGGTTCATTTTTGGACACATTAAATGTCCATTTGGAGCCATTTTTTAAATTAAAAAATGTTCCATTAACATCACCCTCTTACCATCACATTGCATGAACAATTTATTATTTTCAATTTTTTAGAAAAGAAAATCTCTTACATTATATAAAGCTTAATGACAAAGTTCCAAATTTTTTGCTAAGATTCATTCACCAAAAATATATTTTTTAATTAAGCAATTTTAGGGCTTTTGAAAGTCCAATGCATTTTTGGTTTTTTGGCCAATGACACCTTAAATCATAGTTCAACTAGGTAATCATCCACATGAAGTTTTAGGAAAAAATTTAAACAATTAACGTCAATGAAAATTATTAGTCCATTTATTAATTTTATATGGATTATGATGTTTGATTTCTAAAACTTAAAAAATACTTCATTTGGTCTATACAAACAATTTGATTATTATTTCAATGATGGTTTATTGGAATAATAATTTACTTCATAAAAATGAGTAGTTTTTTAAAATATTACAAATAAATAATGTTGGGTGACGCACTCCCACCTTGAGGGACTCAAATGTGAGTCCAAGTAAAAAACAACGGAAGAGGGAGGAATCAAGGCATGCTCTCTAACTCACAACATTTTGAAGGGGTAAAGGGGCATGTTGGAGCTCCAGAATGGGATTAGGAAGAATTGACAAGCTTCATTCACTCACATGGGCTTGCACAAAACCCACACAAGGTGGTTAATGCATAGTTGGAGCACTTTTGGTGCTAGGATGAACCACGGGCAATACAGACACACAAGACTCACCATGGCCTAGACTTGGGGGAAGCCACCACCTTCCCCCTTATAATATACTCTGTGATTGGTCACGGAGCCCATATTCAAATGACTTTTTGTCTCGGGACTAACAAGTGGGAATCACACAACTTTGGAGCCCCATAACTTTGCGAACAGACTTCCGATCGGGGTGTGGTTTAAAGCAAAGTTGTAGATCTCGTCAAGAGCTTTCCAACGGTATATATCGCATGCCCTCTGTAGACAAGTAAATCGGGTTGATTCCTGACTTTTTGTGGTCGAGAATCAAATTGTCAGTTTGACTTTTGGCCCTTCTTTTGCCCATAACTTGTGTTTTAGATGTCCAAATGAGCAATGCAAACTCATTTTAAACATCTACGTGCCAAGAGATGTCCAATGATATAAAGAACGTCACAAGCCATTGAGTTTTGACCCCTGAAATCGCTCTTTGAAATATTCGGGAGTCCACTGGGATTCCATCTCCCAAAGTGGGAGTTATCTTGGGAGTGTGAGGGTTCATTCCCTCACACTTTTTTACACTCCCGGGAGCATGTGATGTGACTCCCGGGCTTCTTCTTGTCATGCAATCTTGCAACCCCTCTTACCTTGGTTGCGAGCCCAAGGTTAGGGTTGTGACATTGGGGATGTCATGCATTACAATATTGCTAAATGCATAATTACTAGACCTTTAACTGGTTTCTATTATTTATTACAATACTATAGTAACCCAAATTTACCAATGGTAAATAAGAGTAACTAGGTAAAACCCGTACTGGATCCGCTATTTTAGAAGTTTTAGTTGATTTGAAATCTCCACTATTTTAAAGTATGTGGTAGGTTGGAATCTGTTCTTGAACATGGGGGTTAGGTGGTTAAGTTTAATGAAAGAAATAGGATCTAAATTTCCTTCATTGAAACAAAATGTTGTTTTTTCAATAGTTTCATGTTAATGTTAACTAACTATTTTAATACTTGCCTTTCAAAGATCTACTTACATATGTATTATTTGTTTATTTTTATAAACCTAATAGCTCTACAACTATTAGCTAATAATTTTGGCACTTGAGATCTCCTAAATAGTAGTTCCAAATATAGTGAGGTTTGTTGGGTTAGAATCTACAAGAGGTTAGCTAATTATTACAATCCATGTTTCAACAAGTTACAATTTCTAGTAACATTGTTTTGTTGTTTTTGACTTGAATATTTTGTCTCACCAGGTCCTTGGAAAGAGAGATAGTTTCCAAAGATCGGCACCCAACATAATTGAAACTAATAAAATCATACACATGAAAACATGCGCACAATGTTTTTGGTGTTAAAAAAAACTCATTTACAAACCATAAGACTTAAAGTTCAAACACACACAAAACAATCACATGTTTATCATGTGTGCTCTAGAATCCCAAAACATGAAAGATGAGACTTCACATCTTCGTCATGGGGATAAATTTGCCCCAAACACGAAAAACCAAAACTTCAATCAAATTGAATTGGGTTCCAACCACAAATAGCAAACTACAAGAAATTAATGTTCTACAACAAATATTTGATATCGACCATTTTTGATCTTCTACAATATTGCAAAAATGACAATGTGATGTACATCTTTGCACACCCTAGTCTACAATTAACCCAAAATTCCAATGAAAATGATAATTGGAACTAGTATAGGTGAAACCTATATAGGGTTCAATAGTAGGGTCATGAACTTGACAATTATGAAAACATTACAAGCCTGACCACTTCACTCGTTTCACCAATTCACATACATGGATATCAAAAGACAAATTCACATGTGCCATTTCATAATTTTGCATAGTGCACCAATTTGCATCTTGTTTTTCTTCAATTGATTTTGAATTCAATTTAAGAATTTGAGTTTAGTTCAATTGAATCCAAGCTCAATTCGATTAAAGTTGCATGCAATGTTATTCAATGCCAAGAATCATGTTCATGATCAAGAAGAGCCAAGAAGTGAGTGATGGCAATGAGTGTTAGGAACTATAACTTCAATATCAACAAGGCGATTAAAATTAATGTTAGGAACTATAACTTCAACACCAACAAGGCGATTAGAATTAATGTTAAGAACTACAACCTCGATATCAACAAGGCGATTAAAATTAGGAATAAAGAAGAAGGCAATGATGATGAATGCCATAACCATGACCAACAGATATTAAACAAGGCGATCATGATCAAGGTTTTTGAAAACGATGGCAATGAGTGAAAATTATGACCATGAAATCAACAAGGTGATCATGACCAAAAGGAATAGACAAGGTGATGATGATGCAATTGATGAAAAAAATGTGAAAAAACGAAACAAATATTTACTAATGAAAACCATGTAGACCAATGTGAAAAATAAAGGTCACAAAAATCATCCATGACTATGAATGCCATGAAGGAAATCTAATATGTGTTTGTATGTTTTTTTATACTTGAAATGAAAATAAGAATGCGATGCTAATTACAAACAAGGATGAGGGAAAAAGAAGATGAAAAAAACAAAGAGAATATGAAAACCACAAAACCCTAAACCACACCCCCCCCCCCCCCCCCCCCCAAGAACCCTCAACCAAATAATAGAATCAAAACTGGATTTATGAAAATAATTGGTCCATTTTTAATTCTTACATTACTTAAGAACTAAACCTGAATTTGGTTGCATTTTTATTGAAAATTTAGAACTAGGGGTCAATTTTTAACTTGATTTTTAACACTACCCCATTCTAGGTCCTTATCTGGTGTAAATATCATGTAAAATTTCAATGGCCATGATTTGTTTGAGAACAAGAGGGCACACATGATGTGAATTTTTTTGAAAAACCTTATGTGAGGTAAGGTGATTCCTCTATTATAGCCAAAATATGAAGGATAGTAATAAGGTGCCTTCAACATACACAAAAAATGTTCTACCTAGTTTTTACTTTTGCTTTATTTATATCTTTTTAAACTCAAAATTTAAAAGGATTGAAAAGCAATAACTCTTAGAACATTCTATGACAATTTCATATAAAAATTAGACATTCACGATTCCAATGATTTACATTTTAAACAAGTATTGCATGGATAATGGATATTTGCATTGGAAACCAATAACCATTAATTGTAGGTGTCCAAAAGAATTTGAACCCATAATTGAGTTATTGGTTTTATTGATGTGTGGAACTAGAACTAGAACAAAATACATTATTTTGAAACAAAAAAATTGGAACTAGAGGCTAATTGGAGGTTAAGCAAATGGTTATGTTTTGGATAAGATAGGTATGAATTGGAACTTGATTTAATTTTCAAGACCACAAATGGTTTTTTATTTCTTCTAAGAATTAGGTTCCCGGTTCCATTCACATTTGAACCAAAATTAGAATCAAGGTGGTTCTAATTTTGTTTTAAGATAAAGAGTTGGAGGTTCTTCATAAAAGTAATAATTGCCCAAGGCTTGAACAAATTTGATAATTGATATCCAATAATTTGCCAACAATTTCATTGTAGTTGACAAAACACCATTTGGTTTAATTTTCAATAATATGCAAATGAATACATTTGAAGTATGAGAACAAAATTTATGTAAAATAAGGTAATGAAATATTTTAACTTATTCAAAGTTTGTTGTTTGGAGTGCACATTTGATGTGAATGAGATAATAATGTTTGATGCAACCCAATTTAGTTACTTTAGTTAATAATTGATTGTCATTCAGGTTGATAGTTGAAATGACTTATGATAATTTTTCATTAAGAATGTTGGTTTACCTTAATGATCTTGAAGTCACGGTTCCCTTCTCATGCGTATGGAAAATTTAAAACACATAACCCAAATACTATTGCAAAATAAAAAATTATCACTAATAGCACTCAATGAACCTAAAATTGCTTTGCATTATTAAGGTGGACACAATTGAATATTGTAAATATTCTAAAGGTAAGCACCTTAAGTGGAAATAATTACAAGATGATTAACAATCTTGAAAAGGGTATGTAACATTGCAAGGAGTGTAAATTATAAATAATAATATTATGGCCTATGGCTAGAAAGAAGGGTAAATATGCGATATAAATAATACACCTTACAGGCCCTATGCTTAAAGATATTTTGACCATGAATTTAAACTTGAATTCATGCATTATTTAATTAATTATTTGGGGGTTTTTTTTTTGTTAGACTTGATTATATCCTAAGAAGTAGATTTTAAATAATTTAATGACTCATCCATATAAAGGATGATAATTTGTGTGAATTATATATTCAACATTGCAATGTTACATATTTTATTTTTCAAGCAAACAATTTCACACCTTAAACAAAAAATTTACAAATTCAAATCAACATTAAGTACTTGGGGTTTACATGTTTTCTTTGTCTTGTCTTCTTGGTTTGCACCCATCCTAAAGTACAAGTTCCTCACCTACATGGAGACAACTAGAAAAAACAAATGAAAAAGAAAAAGTCTAAACCAAAACACCAAATTTACACCATGTAAATGGGACATAAGTTATGCAAGTGGGACTTAGAGCCCATTACATTTCAATGATTTTGTTGCTAATCCAAGGAGTAGCAAAATGGTTGGTTTTGTTTCTTTTTTTTCTACTATTGTTGGTCTTTAAAAAAGAGGAATTTCAAGATTGTACAATTTTTGTGGCTTTTTAGGGTTCTTCTTTAACACCCTAAATCCATGATAATTTGTTTCGTATTTGTTTTCATAGCTACAAAATAACTTTCTTTGATGGGGTTTCTTAAGCCCATGAATGAAAAAATAAATGATCAATTTGAAAAGAAAAAAAAAGAGTTTTTTTTTGGAAGTGAAAGCATTTGTTTTAGTTTTTATTTGCACCTTATTTTGATTATGGTCAATGATTAGTATCTTTGAGTTACACTCTTCATCAAAGTGTCATTTTTGACAACATTTGGTCTTTCATGACATGTTATTTCTCGTGACTTAAATATTAAGAAGAAAAGGGCACAAAGGAGGTACTGAAAAGAAAATGGGAACATATGTGAATTGGTTTGCTAAGGATAAATGGGTCTTTAATTGAAGCCATTGTGAAACAACATTGTTTTTTTATTTCAATAATACATTATTTGAAATTGGCCTAGTTGTATTTATATCAAATTAATTTCATATCATATTATTGTTGTATATGTTGATGTCAATGAAATTTCCAGGTTGCAATTGCTTCATGGTACCAAATAAGGGTTTAATTTTAATTTTTTTGTCATGGTCTCGTATATCCCTTGCACGTGTAAATTAAATTTTGCTTATAGATTGTGAAGAGTGATTTACCTATTTATTTCAATGAAGTATAATGTTGAAACTATAATTATTTCAAGCATGAATGCTATTATATGAAAACATGGTTTAAGGAACCAAAAAGTAATTTGTGGCATGTCCATGATATTTATGTTTCCTTTCTATCAAACTAATGTTTTTTACACACAATTTTCATAAGTCTTCTCTCACAAAAGGTACCAAAATATCTCAAATTAAACCTCCATTTTTTGTTTGGAGTTTAAAAACAAAGTCTCAATTCACAATCACTAAATTCTTGAAGTTCATTATGTAATCTTCAACTAGATGATCTTACAACAAGTTAGCCCTCTAAGTCTTCCAAAGCCCATTTACTTTTTTAAAATATTAATTAATAAAAAATCCCTTAAAACCTTAATTAAGTGATTCATCTTATGATTCATCATACATGTGCCATACATAACAAATAAACGTATTGATTCATCATGCATGAACCATGCCCATTTAAAAACATTATGATTTATTGATGATGACCATGTAATTTTTTTGACACATCACCAAGTAACTTAATAATTTATTCAATTTCATGTTATGAACTCTACATTTTAGAATTAACCTTCCTATCCCACAAATTTCATGACAAGTTATTTACTCATTTGTGTAAATCTCAATGTCTATTTGGTTTGTTTTGCTTATGCAATCTCAATGAATAATTGAGTTATGAATTGCATTTCATGGATGAATAATATTCACATATTTGTGTCATGTTTGTGCAAACTAACTATAGGTTAAGATTACAACTTTTGGATCTCATTTTGCAAAGGCTTTAAAATGTGATTTTGCAAATTGTTTCAAATAATGATGGTTCTCAAGATCTATTTATGGATAAATGAGAACAAATATCTTAATGTGCACTTCAATAAATATTCGAGTAAATACATTAAATGAAAATTTGTGTAGTTGGTTATTAGAGATTTGGAAGTGGGCAAGTTTAAAAAATTTGATAGGCACCATATGAAGGATTACTTAAAAGCCTCCAAGGCTAAAAGTGAAAGAAAATGTTTTTTCCAAGTTTGAATAAAATTATGTGGCAATTCTAAGTGTGAAATAGGGACTTTGATAAATAAAGTTAAATTTGTGAAAAAAAAAAACTTAAATATTTGTTTAATTTCAAGTGAGAAAATTTATTTACATTTCAACATTATCTCCTCCACTTTAGGTCAAAAAATTTACAAAAATTACCTCCAAAAAATCTCACTCATTCATCCATGATTTTTCCAATAATTTCTAAAGTTTGTCCCAATATTTTAAAAAAAGAAGTCTAATTTTAATTTTGTTGAATTTTCATTTTAGGGTTTAGAGTGCACTTGTTCTCATTTAGGGCTTTCCAATGGTACCAAGAGCAAGATTTGAGTATTGCCAAATTTTGCCAAATAAAATGATGGATTTATCGCCATTTGAGCATCATCGCAAAATTGAAAAAAAAGAGAAAAAAGAAAAAAGAAAAAGTGGATCCAATACCTAGTCTGGGGATACAATGTGGGGAACGTGACTTGGGATCTCGGGGAACGTTGGCTCCTTCTAGTACCTTCTCCTGAAACCCTCGTTTTGCTACTTCCCCACCCGCGCGCGCTTCGGCGTCCTCTTGTTTGTATTGTTTTGTTTTGTCGCGCGGCGGTTGCTTTGGTTCGGTGCATCGGCGACGATTCTCCTTCCATGTCTGCGTGTGTTTGAAGGTCAGTTTCTTGCATTTTAGACGGCCCTTCTTTCCCTTACTGCACCGATCAGTTTCTATTGGATTATCGCGCCGCCGTTTCTGCCCACGAAATGTGTTTTTTTTTTGCTTTAGTTATGATTGATGACACAAGAGTTTGTTTGTTTGTTATTGTTGTTGTTGCTAGTGCTTTGTAGTTTTTTTTTTGTTTTTTTCCCATTTTCCAGCGTCCACTCCTTCCTCCGAAATCTGTTTCTACTGTCGCAAGGCTTTTGCGGCGTTTGTAGAAGTGGATATTGATTTCGTGTCGGTTGTTAGATGCAAATAATGTTTCTGGATCGAGGAGCAACACGGAGGGAAAATTGATGTGCTCAGTTTTTCAGGAAGTTGTGGTCTTAAAGGAGCTTTTTCATGCAGCGTAATAGAATAAGAAGAAGGAGGAGGAGGAGGAGAAAAATTTGCAGATAATTCCTCTGTGCTTATAGTTGGATATAAGGATTTCAATTGATCTAGTTGACTAACCTGAAAATATCAAAATTCTGTATGCATTGAAAATTTCTAGCATGTGTTACATCGTTCTGAGAGAATGCTTGTGATTTTTAGTTTTCTTCAACATGTTTGTGAATGTATGGAGTCAACTTGATATGCCTTTGAATTCTTGTTTCTGCTCCTTGCTGTCCCTTTTAGTGTCTGGCGGTCATTTGGATTCCAGTTCTGAATATTTTCGAATTGTGAATGACTGCTATTGGAGATGTTGCTCTTGCTGGAAAGCAACTAAACAGACATTTTGGGGTCATTCTTGTGTGTTTCACTGCAACTTGGAGGTTTAGGGTTTCTTCAGGTTCCTTCCACATTTGCCTTATCTGGTGTTTCCTACTACTATTTTTTCCCCCGTGTGTTTTCTACATGAGATTCATTATTCAGGTGGCGCATAATTGTTTGTAGGTCACAGAGCTTATCTCATTATTGACTAGTGAAGAATTTCTAATTTTCTTGTCTTTCAGGAGTTTTTGGAGTCAGCCATGGCAGATGAAGCAAAGGCAAAGGGCAATGCAGCATTCTCAGCAGGGAAGTTTGAAGAAGCAGTAGGTTACTTTACAGAAGCAATTGCACTTTCACCTGAGAATCATGTCCTCTACTCCAATCGCTCAGCTGCATATTCATCCCTCCATAAATATGAGGATGCACTCAAAGATGCCAAGAAGACAGTGCAGCTCAAAAGTAATTGGGCTAAAGGTTACAGCCGTTTGGGTGCTGCATATGTTGGTCTAGGAAAGCTCGATGAAGCCATTGATTCTTACAAGCAAGGTTTGCAGCATGAGCCTGCAAATGAAGCACTAAAGTCTGGTTTGGCTGATGCGGAAGCTTCAAAATCTAGGTCACGACCCCGTCCTCCTTCTGGTTCTTCTCCATTTGGTGACATTTTCAGTAGTCCTGATGTGTGGGCCAAAATTCAAGCTGATCCACGGACACGATCATATCTCCAGCAGCCAGACTTTGTGGCCAAGCTACGGGAAGCACAGCGGGACCCAAGCAGTGTCACACGCCATATTAGTGACCCTCGTATGATGCAAGTGATTGGCCTGCTTTTGGGGATCAATATACAGACTGCAGACAGGGATCACGCACCAACTTTTGATGATGACAATTCAGAGTCATCAGAGACAAGCTCAAAAGTGGATTCTAAACCTGATCATGGTGCACCAGTGCATCCAGAGCCAGAACCAGAGCCGATGGATATTCCTGATGAAGAGAAAGAGAAGAAGGCTCGGAAAGCAGAAGCACTGCAGGAAAAGGAGTATGGTAATGCTGCTTACAAGAAAAAGGAGTTTGAGTCTGCAGTGCAGCACTATAGCCGTGCAATAGAACTAGATGATGAGGATATTTCCTACATCACCAATCGGGCTGCAGTGTATCTGGAAATGGGCAAGGTACTGTTTACTTCCACCTTGCAGCTTCCTGGAAATGGGTGTCTTGCTTTTGTATCTGTACTTGCAGCTTGTTTCCTCCCTTTTCTTTTCAAAGGAGGTGGTCAGTGTTGGCTGACAGATTCGGTGGTTGTTGTTTGCGTGCAGTATGAGGAGTCCATAGTGGACTGTGATCAGGCAGTAGAGAAGGGCAGATTACAGCATGCAGACTACAAAATGATTGCGAAGGCACTAACAAGGAAAGGCACTGCCTATACAAAAATGGCAAAGAATTCAAAGGACTATGAGCCTGCCATTGAGGCCTTCAACAAAGCACTCACAGAGCATCGTAATCCAGATACCTTAAAAAAACTGAATGATGCTGAGCGAGCTAAGAAGGATCTAGAACAGCAAGAGTATTATGATCCAGCAATTGCTGATGAAGAGAGAGAAAAAGGTGTGAACTCTCAATGCCATTCTCAAGTCAAAAATCAAGAACTTGATTCTGCTGTTGATCAATGGACAATCGGTGAAACTGAATTGTATGATGTGGAAATGTTGCAGGAAATGATTTCTTCAAGCAGGGACAGTATCCAGAAGCTGTGAAGCATTACTCAGAAGCAATCAAAAGAAATCCTGCAGATACCAAGGCATTTTCTTTGCAACCAAACTCCTACCATCATGTTGGAGAGCTTTACTAACTGTTTGTTAATGCTTTTGTGCATCTTCTTTGCATCTGGTTCTATTGAATGCTGGAATTTATATTATGCAGCTTTGCTGAGCAGGCCTATAGCAATAGGGCAGCATGTTACACAAAGCTGGGGGCTTTCCCAGAGGGTCTGAAGGATGCAAACAAATGCATTGAGTTGGATCCATCATTTGCAAAGGGGTATTCACGGAAGGGTACAATTCAGTTTTTCATGAAAGAGTATGATAAAGCTCTTGAAACCTACCAGGTTTGTTCCCTTCTTCATGCTTGGTGTGATACACAACCATCAGCTCATCTTCTTAGTAAATTGTTGGTAGTCAGGAAACAGGGAGCCTGCAAGCTGATGGCACTATGGCTGGTGTGCTGGGATTCTCATGCTTTGTACTCAAACTTCTTTGTTTGTGTACACTTGAATTAATGTGTTGGCAACATTGTTAATGTGCCTGACTAATTGTGGATTTTCTCCTTCAGACTGGTCTGAAATACAATGAGGGCAATCAAGAACTGATTGATGGAGTTCGCAGGTATGTTTATGTGGTCTCTAGTTTTTTGATAGCTTCTCATTTATTTATGTTTGGTTTCTTTGTGGAATATTTTTGGAGCAGGGGATATGACTATGTGGAAGTTTTAAGAAATATGAAGGAGGGGGAGAAGGTAGAAATGGTTTGTTACATTGACTTACGTGAGAATAGTTCGTGAGAGGATGCCCTGCTGATTGTATAGTATTCTTCCTTGTCAAATTGTTGATATAACTGCTCCTATTTGTTGGGCTGTTGGTGATGGGTCTGTTCTGCCTTGACTAGTGATTTTTTGAAAGGTCTCATAGTTGTAATTATGCAATGTGATTTGTGACTGTTTCCAGAAGGTTTCAGGTGGTGTGTAGTTCTGAGCAGAGAAGGAACACACTACTAACTTGTGTTCTGTGGGCAGGTGTGTTGAGCAAATCAACAAGGTGAACAGAGGTGACATTAGTGCAGAGGACTTGAAGGAAAAACAGGTCGGTTGTATTTGCTTGGAGCATACTCGAATTTTCATGTTAGATTATCTTACATGGCTTGGTTGTCAACTTGTCTCACTTTCATTTTGATCTCTCAGTACTTTCTGGTAGCCTCCACTGATGGCTGATTCTCATATGCAGGCTAAAGCAATGCAAGACCCTGAGATCCAGGGCATCCTGTCAGATCCAATCATGCGGCAGGCAAGTGTAGGGTGGACTTAGTGGCTTTCCCTACTGTAGTGCTAGAATCACCCAAGGTGAAACTGGCATAAGACTGCAAACCAGTTCTGAAGGACTGTTTCATGGATGCTTTTGGATGATGTTTCCAAGTAAAAGCCGTTCTGTAGTGTGTATCAGTTTGACAGAGGAGAGGGATTGTGGGTGAAATACAGGTGTTGACAGATTTCCAAGAAAATCCCAAGGCTGCACAGGAACATATGAAGAACCCAATGGTGATGGGGAGAATCCAAAAGCTGGTTAATGCAGGGATTGTGCAAGTGCGCTGATGCAAGAATGTCGACTACCGACCTAGACTTCCCCATAAGTTTAGTCCTGGGTACTCTCACTTGGGTTGTCAGTCATAGGGTTACTGTGGTAGTTTGGCTACTTTCGTTCCAGATTTGCAGCAGTGGGCAGGCTTCATCTCTTACTCTTTATAAGTTTGTGAATAGCTGGAAAAATCTCTCAAGGGCCTTAGAGATTTTGTTCAAGGGTTTTTCACTAGGGTGTCTGGCAAGCTGCTCACTGGATTTTGATACTGGTAGGTCTCCATTGCTTCAGTACTGGCTTGTGGGTGTGCTTGCAACCCAAAGAAGTTTGGAAATAAACACCAGACACTGAGACAAAGAAAGCTGCTCGCTGGACTTTTAACCACTAGGTTTCTGTTGCTGCAGTACTAGTTTGGTCTGCACCCCCAAAGGAATTATGGAGTGAGACAGCTGTGCCCACATAAGTTAACTCACATGTCATTGTGTACTCTCTACAGAAGTTGTGATAATGTCTTGACAGACCGCAGAGGACTTTGGCATACGTGTGAAGTTATCAGCGGAGGACTACGGCATATGAGGACCCTGCACAAGGTGGTTTGTGAGTGTGTTCTTGAAATCTTCTTCCACGTTTGTTAATTCCTATAGCAGTAGGATGTCATGCATACTTGTGGGCAATGCCCACATGTTTTGTTTCTGAATACTAAGTGCCATGTTATAATGAAGAAGATGGTTCCAATGTGTATGCTCTGAAAGGTGATGGATTGAGGTTTGCAACGTGTTCAGTTACCTTCAGTGCAATTGATGCAATATGAAGGGAAGTTAGATCCTTCATTGATCACCACTTCCATAGTTGTTTTCTTTGTTAAATGGACAAGCTTTATTATGACTCATAACCTTTTCTCTTCAGAGGTTTTTGAGCGTCTGATTGGCCATCATGTCTCACAATGCTTTACCTTGTCCTCTTCTCATCCATGGAGAGCAGGGTTTATATGAGTTTCTCTTTTGCCATCTACAGGAAGGTCATGAAACTGAAATCATGGATCAAGTTGGTGAAGATGATTTAACCATTCAACAAGGCATCAACTTCACCATATTAAAGCAAGATAAAGTTGTTGCATTAAAAAATCAGTTTCACCATTTAGAATCAAGGTCAAGTTGAAAATTGATTGGAAGTCTCAAATCGAGTTCAAGTTTCATTTCAAGTATGCAACTATTCAACAATTTCAACCCTCCAACCTCAAGATCACATATGATTGACGTTAACATTAAATTGAAAATTACAATTCCACATTGAATGTTGATATTATGTGCATATGAGTCTACGAAAAGATGATAAACTTATTGGAACCAAAGAAACGAAAGTACAACAAACAACTCAAAAATAAAATTAAAATCTCATTCAGTAGAAATGCATTACAAATTGGCAAAGGCTCATTGCAACAATTGCATTAAAGATGAACAATGGTATAGTATGGTTGGTCAAATTTTGAAGATGGTCACCATTGATATTAGTTACAATAAGTGGCCTTATGTCATATTTTTGTCTTACATTCTTTAACATAATCAATCCTTTAGGGAAGTTTCAAAATGCAATGTCTTGTGATCATTCAAACTTGTCATTGTGTTCAAAACAAATGTGTTAGCCCTTGGGCTTTGTGAAACACCAATTGACTTCCTTGGATCATAATTCTTGTGGTTTTCTTCGTGAGGGGGATTGGCAACAACCATAGTCAAAAGAAGTGGCATGTCCAACACCTACACATGAAAATGTTTCAATAAGTAAACTAAAATTACACGTTCCATAATACTTTAAAAATCATACCTTTAATGTTTCGTAAACTTATGATTCTTCAACAAGAACCTTTTATAAGCTAGCACACAACCGTTATGTAATACATGACTCGGGATAATCCATTGATTGCATGATTTTTGGTATCATTTTGTGAAGAACATACACAATATTGCAAAATTAAAAAAACTTTGAAGGATGAATCACCAAAATTTACATTTTTAAACATGTATTTAACATAACTTTAGGGGTCATGACACTGAGATGGTGACCTAAAATTCTCATAACATACTCCAAAAGTATGGGTGCCTTCGTCATTTTAGTTATGGAAATTTCGCAACCTATCTTATTAATAATGTATTTACTTGTTAGCTTTAAAATGTGTTCAAGGAATTGCTTGTTAAGAAAACATAAAATGATTTTACCAAGGCTTATTCATGGTTGGGTTACTTTTTTTTTGACAAAAGATTACAAGATTTTTTTTCACTATCTATTGTACATGAAAAAAAATTAAAGAAAAAAATTGAATAATTCAATGTAAAATAATTCACATGGTGGTGGTGATTTTTCACATGCATATGTATTTGTGCATTAATATTTTGGTTCAAAACAAAAACTATATAAAATATTCAAATAAACCTATGTAAACAACTCAAGATTTTTGTTTGCGTGATAAAATTCATGTGATTTGCAGTTTGTGCTATAAATTTCAAACCCAATGAATACAAAAAGCTTACCAAATGGCCCATTTTTTTTATTATTTAAAAACTTGTTCGAATGAATTATATAAATTCAAAATAAAATAAAATCGTGTGTAATATAATTAAATACATCCAATGAACATTCCTAAACAAAGATAAATCGATTGCATTACTTAATGCATTAAAAAAAATTCCTTTACAAAACTTACATTTGAAACAAAGATTTCAATTCTTTAAAAAAAAACATATATATTACATCCAATCTATTTTTAGATATTTTTATTAATTTAACATGACATCATTTTAATTGTAAACATACAACAATGCACAATAATTATAATGTGATAAATGTTAGTAAAAATTCATATTAGAACACGATCTGAAGCATCCTTGTTAGATGAATCTCATAACTACAAAACAAAACAAACTACCTTCCTTTGTAGATAGGTCTTGGATGTTTCAATCACGTCACAACCGTAACTGTTAATAATAAGGTGATAGTGACTTGCACTACAATGATTCATTCATATTTAAGTGTGCACACAATTTCGAACATTTAATGTGTAAGATATAATTTCAAGGTGTGTGATCTTTTGAGATTAAAAAAACACATAATAATGTTCTTTTCTTTATAGTTGTTGTATGTCAATTGTTTTTGCACATAATGTTTTTGATTTTGTATTTTGAGCTTGGATCTTTGTATTGTTAGAAATGAATCATGATTAAAAATTAATGTAGTTTGTCATAATATTGTACGAAAAATGTTAAATGTCTCCTAATGAAAATTGTCCATTAATTAATGTGGCACACTATGTTCATCACAATATTTTGTCACAAGGTTTGATTAGTTGACCTTAGTTTTAGGTAAATAAAAGCCAACACTATTCTTAATCAACATTAGAAAGTATGTTAATAAAATGACATGTATCCTCACCCTCTCGTGAGAAGAAGTAATGGGTTCAAACTTGGTGTATAATAACATAACATGGAGTAAAAAAAACTTGATAGATCAAGCTGAACAATACAATGTTACACAATACCATGCAATAGTTACTTTACATGCAAGGTGCAAAAAGGGTGAAAAAGACAAGCCTAGACAATACATGCACATTACATGTGGTATGTATTGTCTTGTGGATTGTGTGTTGTTTGTGTAGCTTAAGGTGAGATTCAAATGTAAGAAGAGAAATTTAAGTATGAAAAGAAAAATAAAAAAGCCCTCATTAAGAAGCAGGGGTTTTTTAAAAATTAATTAATTAATATAATATTTTAATTTTAATTTTTTTTGGTGATATAAAATATTTTGTTAATTTTTCAACAAATTGAGAAAAGCTAGTTGAATTTACAATAAAAAAAATTTAGTGCTATAAAAAAGTTGGCTAATTTTTCAACAAACTAGCAAAATGAGTCGAATTTACAATTTAAATAAAAAGTGATATAAAAGATTTGGCTAATTTTTCAGCAAACTAGCAAAATTAGTCGAATTCCCACTAAAAACTAATTTAGTGATATAAAAGGTTTGGCTAATTTTTCCAACAAACTAGCAAAATTAGTCGAATTTACAATTAGAAATAATAATTTAGTGATATGAAAGATTTAGCTACTTTTTCAACAAAGTCGCAAAATTAGTCGAATTTAAAATATAAAAAATTTTAGTGATTTAAAAGATTTGGCTAATTCTTCAACAAACTAGCAAAATGAGTCAATTTTAAAATTAAAAAAAATAGTGATTTAAAAGAGTTGGCTAATTTTTCAACAAACTAGAAAAAATTGTGGGAAAAAATACAAATTTTTTTGGCCAGAGAGAGAGGGAGAGAGAGAGAGAAAGAGAGGGGTTGGTGGAAAGAAAGGAAATTAAAGAAACAAAGACGAACCACGTGAGGGTTGTGACACGTGAAGCTTTTGTCGTGGCTGCCATGCCCACCAATCGCCAAAACCTTAATGGAATGCAAATCGCCTAGGATGATGATGAATGGAATTGGCGAGGATGATGAATGGGAATCGCCGATAACGATGAATAGAGTTGGCGAACATGAATGGAAATCGGCGATGTTGATGAATGGGAATCGGCGACAATGATGAATGGAATCGATGGTAACGGTTATGATAATGAATGGAAATCGACGATGATGATGAATGGAAATCGGCGATGACGATGAATGGAATCGGTGATGATGATGATGATGAATCTTCGTCAACAGAGTGGTCCGTGGCGACGAAACTAGCCGGGGAACGGCGATCCTCTGACTTTTAAATAACCGCCGGTTCCGGGTGCTTGGTGTTACTGTGGGCAGTAGCGGCGTTTGTCGGTGGACGAAGAATGGGCGGAAGACGAAATCGAGGTCATCCAATTATTGGATGAAGAAGCACTTCTTTCGTGGAAGACAAACGGATGAAACCGGATAGAGCTCGTCGAAGAATTCGATGAAGAAACAACGCTCATCGTCTCGCAGAACAGAAACAAAGAGAGACACACAGAGAGACAGAGAGAGAAGAAGGGCCACAGAAAGCGAGAGAGAGGAGAGAGGAGAGAGGAAGGCCGTTGGCGTGGCAATCCCTGCAGCACATGCCCTCTTCTCTCTCTGGAGTCTATGTGTGTGTGTGTGTGTGTGTGTGCAGTCCGGTGGGTTTCTTCTACCCCTTCAACTTGCCTTCTTCATCTTCTGCCTCTTGTGCACAGTTTCGTGTTTGCTATTAGGGTTTTGGTTGCGTCTTTGTTTGTCTGTGTTTTTGGTGGGCTTGTTTGCTTTTTCTTCTTTTTCTTGTTGTTATTGTTCTTCTTCTTCCAACTTGTTCGTTTGGATTGTGAAAGAAAGATATAAGCTTTAGTTTGTGGAAATTGGGTTTCTTTTGCAGTTGGAGGTTTGAAGGTATCGAGGAGGAGGGCTCGGGGCCACTTGTGGGGAGGGGAGGGGATGTGAGGTTCAGAAATTAATCTCCTCAAGTGTTTTTTTTGTTTTGTTTCTTCTTTTTTTGGGGGGTGTTTGTTGCAAAACAGAGGGTTTGTCTTTGGCGGATTATATTTCCTTTAGCTTCTTGTCTGAAGCGGCGGTTTGGAATGGAATGGGAGAGTGAAGGAAGGAGTGCATATGGTATTGGTGTTGGTGGGCATGGCAGCAAGAGTGCTGTGCTATACCAACCATATTGCAGGATTTGAGCTTCAGGTCTAAATGAATGTGGAAGCAGAGTGAGAACATTGTGCATAGGCTTTTCTCAAGACAGATCAACCGTGCACCTCCCAACACTCATGTACACTCATCATCATCTTCCTTTCTTCCCTCCTTCCCTTCTCACTATTGCTGCATGTTTCTGGAGAATTTTTCTGCTTCTAGAATCTTCCCACAATGACCTATTCAGGCCCTTTCACCCACTCTCTCACCCTTGTTTTACATCCCTATGAGTGTTTCTACAATTTTCCTCGAAGGAGCTTTGGAATTACGACTCTGAATGCTGTAGATGTCTATGTTTAGCTCAAGGGGCTTTCAAAGTATAGACTCTAGATGCTGCAGAATGTGTGCTAGGGGACATGGAAGTGCTGTCCACTTAGAGCAATTGTATGGAAGCTTGAAGAACTATGTTCCACTCAGTGGAATACGTCAGAGTAGATGCTATCTTGTAGTGATTTCAGCTGTACTAACTCCTGAAACACTCCCCATTTCTCTAGTCCATCTGGTATGGACTATGGACCATAGTCTTTTGAATTCGATCTCACCCACTGGGACTGTCTCTGCATCTGCATGTGGTACCGACCTTGAAAGCTATGAATTTCTCATGGAGTTGGCAAATATCAGGTTCCTAATTCAGCTTCTGGCAATCGGGTATTGATTTCTGTGATTCTTGTAGTGATGATGATAGCTGTGAAGGATGATGGGTGTGGAATGTTGATGTCCTGGCTTTGGAATATGTGTGTGCAGATAAACAAAACAAGGCAGCTGTATGAGAACATTGTGCCAAGCTTTACTGTGTATGATGTGGAGTGCCCGGAACAGCTGTGGCGCTGTTTCACAAATGATGGGCAGTACCTGATTTGCTTCAGTAGGAATCTGCATGACGTGCTAATTTACCGGCCCTGTTGGTTATCGTACTGCCCTGCCCCTGATTCAGTTGATGAGCTACCCATCAAAGCAAAGAAATTTGAGAGCTATTTCACATTGCTTTACCAAATCCCTCTTGTGAGTGGACAAACAGAGCTCCTTTGCAAGGATTTCTTTCTTGCCACTGAGAACAATGTATATGGTATCTTTGCTGCATCAACGATACAAGACACCAACCCTCCTGCTGCAACAGGTGCAGTGCCCACAGTGCCAAGTGTTGAGAAGACTACATTCTTTCTTGTTCGGTTGGCAGATGGGGTGGTGACAGATCAGCGCGTGTTTCATGATGATTATATTCACTTGGCACACAATGCAGGGGTTTTCTTGCATGATGATTTGCTGGCTGTTTTGTCAGTACGGTTCCAGTGCATCCACATTTTACAGGTCCGGGATGGTGGACTCTTTCTGGATGTGCACACTATTGGCAACTTTTGTCGTGAAGATGATGAGCTTTTGCTCAACTCCCAGTCTCAGGTTTTTGCACTCCACTGCTCTCATCTAAGTAATTAGTATGGACCCCAACTTTAGATCTTCATTTGTAGTTATTGGTACAGTAACAACTTGTGGGTGCCATCTCCTGTGGATTAAGCATAGTGGATCTCAGTACATTGAATAGTGCATTGCTGGCAGGAATGTCACTCTCTGCTTTTCTCTGAGCAAATATGCCAGGCAAAGCAGGAAACTGAGCATTATTTTGTCCTGTAAGCTGGAAATTGCATGATGTGACTGGATTATATGGGTAGATGATGATTCTTCTGTTTTATGCATAGATGGGTTTGCAAGGCACTGACAGTTAATTGGGCAGGAGGAGGCAAAATTTCAGCAGGATCAGGCTGTCTTGCGTAAGGCCCGAGGCTCAGTATTAATAGCAGAAGTACCATTGGCACCACAACCCAGCAAGCCTTGGTGTTTAAAACCATGGAATAATCTAGCTACCCAGCAACAACCACACCCTCAAAGTGCAAGGACTGCACTAGATGAAGCAGCCCCATTGGCCACAGCGTCCTCACAGTCCTACATTAACCATAGTGCATCTATTGGAATCAATGGTGATAGCCAGGCTGCAGACATTGATGTGCTGTACGATGGTTATTTTAGGGGCCTTTTTCCAGCTGAGAATGGAAGAACCAATGAAGCAAGCACATCCCAGACAAATGGGGTTAGATGGTTTCCTGCTGGTGGGGAGTTCAGTCAGTTTGAAATGATGGGGTCTCCATTTGACCAGAGTGCTTCAAGTAGCAGGAGCTTGTACAGTATTAGTGGTAGTGGTAGTGACACGGCAAGCCAGAGCTTTGGCACAACGACAAACCCAGGTTCATCAGATGCCACCACTTTGCAAGAGTCTAGTAGCTATAGTGATGACCAAGGACCTACTGATTTGCACCTGCGCACAAGGCTGAACATTTCCAGCAGTGGGGGGTTGATGCCAGCTGCACAAGCTAGAGCACAGGCAGAGGCTGGCTGGCCATCTGGGTCTTTTGCTGGAGTGTCTACTACATCTAATGGGGTAGTAAGAGATGCAGGAGTTACGAGCACTGCAGATACTACTGGAATACATCAGCTGTCAGGTACTAGAAATGGAGTAGTGCCACACTCAATGCAAGAACTGAATGTGGTTCAGGGAGCCAGCAATGGGGCTGTTGCACCTGTGCGGGAGGAAGTCTTGACTGAAGGCAGTCAGATTTTGGGGGGGTTGAAACAGCGACTGTTGTCCTTCATCATGCAAGGGATCCAGGATGAGAATGTTAGCCCTGGAGTGGTATGATGTCTTCTCTTTTATCTTTGGGATTTGGATTCAATGGAAGTTCTGTGAGATTGTTGTAGTCCTTTGTTGATGCTGCTGTCTGTGATAGTGGATTTCTTCTGGTGCTGTTGGAGGTAGGAGAATGCAGTCAAAAGGATTCTACAGGAATAGAATATAATGTGTGTAGTAGCTTCAATGTAAATTTGAGGACAGATGCAACTAGCCAACAGTCAGTGCTAGCCAATGTCATGGCTGGGTTTTCCTGTTGCTTCTGGAACTGTGATGGTAACTTAAGACACAGTGTTTTTATATTAGTTTGCACAAATTTTGGGGACATTCCTGTATACTTATCTACACCCACAGTCAGGAGCTGATGATGTCAGTGGAGAGTCATTGCATGTTCTCACTGCTATTAATGTTGAAGGTGATCGTCTGACACTTTTCAGAGTGATACTCAGAAGGGTATGACTGCACTCATGTTGCCTTCAAAGTGTTGTGGAGTTTCTCTGCAACCTCATAGATAAGCTTCCCTGTAGTTTCTTACTTTTCTGCTTTTTCTGTTCATGTGAGCAGAGAGCACGGCTACTCCAGCGATTCTATTATCACTTTCAGCAGTATTTGGATCTGGTGATGTGCAAGGCGTGTTACTCATGAGACCCTGAAACCAAAACCTACAACTGATCTTTCTTGCCTGTTGGGAATGACTTATTAGACAGTTGATGTCATCTGGAAAGGTTCATGACTGTAATTCATGTGTTGTTATGCAATATTTGCAGGTGCAGTTTTTGGATCGACACCATCTTCTCATCAAGTTTGGCAGTCTTGATGGGTTGGTAAGTTCAATAAACTCAATTATGCTTTCATATTTTGTCTTTGTCATTTCAACAGTATTTTCTTCTCTTATGAGGTCATTTGTGGTGGTGCACTTGACAGTTGGAGTTAGTGAGATTGTTTGCTGATGATGGATGATGGATTTCCACAGTTACAACAACGGAACACAGATACCTTGCAGCAAACATCATTTCTTGCAGTGTACAACTTGGAGACAACAAAGATGCTTGCGTTTTATCAGGTATGCAGCAGTCGGTATATTTTATTAACTCTTTTTGCCTTCTGCCTTGCAAATTGCAGGGGTGCAAGTACAGGATTCTTTTCTTGTGGCCTCTGTTTGAATCATATGCTCAAGCTTTGATTATCATGTGTCAATTGGCATCAGGGTCAATGGTGGATTGCTTTAGTAATTCTTTATAAGATCTGGAGTGTAATGGTGCTACTTTTGGATCTGCTTTCTTCTGCATCGGTCAGAATTCAGCAGAGGAGATGTTGCAGTTGGTGGAGCATTACTACGATTATTTCCGAATGGCCCTTCCAATCCCAACATATATGAATTTCATCTCAAGTTATGGAAACAACATTTTTTCTCAGGAGCAATTGCGGAAGCAAAAGACCACGTGTGTCACTAGCAGAAGCTATCAGTTTTCACAAGTATCCTTTCTCCCTTTTGCTTTGATTCTCATTTTGGCCTCCACCTGAAGAGTTTATGTCTTATGACACTTGGTGTACTATCACCCTGTTACAAATGGACCTGTAGCTGACCACTGTACTTTAGTCCTGATACACATGTGTTTTTTGACTAGTTGGTCATGCACTGGACAGCTCCAGATTTGAAGATGAGGCATGTTTATAATTCAGAGAACATGATTCTGAGTTTCTGTTGTTGACTCAGTGAGTTGGATATCTGGATGTTAAAGATTCGGGAGAGAGCTTTGTCTGCAGAACCAAATTGAAAGTTATTACAGTATGGGGAGATCCAATAACCTTCCATTCTAAAGTATGACAGGGGACACATGAGGACTCGAACTCACTCTCCCCTAGTGATATTTGAACATTTGGAGTTATAGGCCTTTGTAATCTAGGTCTGAGAAGCTTGTGTTTGCATGCAGGTGATCAGAAGGACTCTTTCCTTGCTGCCTTTTAATTGTCAGTCACAAAGTCCATCGGCATACTTTGATCAGTACCTCTTTCATTATGATGAAAAGGTTAGTTTCATGAGTCTTCATCAGAAATGATTGTCAGCCAATTATTGCTGATTGCAATATTTCATTATTGTCAGCCATTTATTCCCTTTGCACAATTGTACTGCTTCATGTCCACAATTTGTTTCATATCAATAATACTATGTACAAAGCTTGGTTTTAACAATTTGCAATTTTGTGATGGTTGTTTAGTTTATATCTGCCATTGATCGCCACAAACCCTGCATGGAACATCCTATCAAGTTCATATCAAGGCGCCGGCCCAACACTCTTAAGTTCAAAATCAACCCTGGTGAGGGTGGACGGCTTCTGAAACCCTGAGTTTTGATTAAATATGACAAAACACATATTGTATTCCTTTTGACAAATGGTTGAGATATTGACTGTCATTAGATCCTCCTCAGAACTTGTGTAGTGATGTGAATATGGGTTGCTGGGAAATCCAATCTTGAAGAAAGTCTTTTTGGTATTTGCAGGATTGGAGGTTGGAGCAAATGATGTGCACATTAGGCGGGTTGCCTCATTTTTGTTTCACCCTATCTTTCCATTTGTGATTTCAGTTCAGCAGTCATTTTTGCAAGCAACTGTTGTGAACTTCCATTTCAGACGCTGACATGGTATGTTTTGCTTCTGGTGTTCTTTTATGTAAAGTGGCAAGAGAAGTGTTTTGTGGTGACAAGAGAATAGTAAAGAGGGAGAGAAGGGATACAAAAAATAATGGAATACTTTCAATATCCACCAGTTTCAATTTAGTAAAATGGGGTTAAAGAGTTAGGAACATGTCCATGCACAGAATCTGTTTTAGGATTTCAGTGTTCCCATGAGTCTTGGTCAAGCCTTGTGGTGCCAGTGATAGAATGCTAGGGTTAGGCTGCTAGACACTACTGATGACCAGGGCTGGTTGTGTGATCCAGTGATGGGAATTGTTGTGGTGTCCCACTTCCTTACACAAAGTCTTTGGCAAATATTGTTGTAGTTCAAATGGGTTGTAAAGCAATATGGCTGTGTCTATCTACAATCAACATAGATGGAAACAATGCTTGGCCTTGATGAAAATTGAGGGAGGGTTCAAATTGCTAGAGCCCACCAAGTCTATAACTACCAGCAGAATTCAGAGTTTCTTGGTCATGGAAATTGGCACACAGAAAAGTGGTGGTGCTAACTTTTCTTCTCTTTAGTAGACTTAAGTAATAATGCTCATTGACAAGTTGACTTAGGCAAATATGTTCACCCTCACAAAGTTGCGAGCAAATGTCGCAAGGCAGAGAGTACCTCCCATATCTCCTGAATCAATTTGTTGATGGTACACAAAATTGTTGACATATGGCAACAAGAAGTGTCATATTTTGGGCCACAATACAAGAAGCTGTGGGGGCCTCCACCATGTTCCTTTGAATATGATTTCTCATGTGGACTGGTATTTCTTTTGTGGGTGGAAATTTATTGAAAGGAAAAATAGTTTTCTGAAAAGGGAATGTTCTGTTAAAATCAATCAAGTTGTGGCAGAGAGTGTTGCCACATTCATGTCTACTGACTAGAAAGAAAGAAATATGCTTCTCAACCATGCCACATCATTCTCAATATTTGTTACATCTAACGTATGGAACAGTTTGTTCAATTAGAGTGAATGAATTATTACACTGTAAAATAGTGTTTTGCCGTGTAGATGATGGGTTTAATTTTGAAAACATCTCCTTTCAATGAACAAAATATTGGTGTGAAAAATAATCATGCATGTTCATACACAAAAACACTTTATAAACAAAGATCTTGTGGGTAGAATATATTAGTATTTTCTCACTCCAATTTCTTTTATATAAAAATGTAAACTTGTTCAAAGTTTTGATGCATCCTTCTTTTCTGTGGAGAATGATGCAAAACTGTATAAGACTTGTAAAACAAATTTATTACATTCTTCACATTGCTATAAGTGTAACTTGAAATTCATAATAGTGAAACTCTTAGTTGGGATATGTTTTTGTTATAAAACCCTAAACCTGTGGCAGAATAGAGTTTTCATTTATTGTCATGTATTATTGAAGGTTAGAAAACTAATTTGCAAGCCTTTCAAGTTTGTGGTGATGAAAATGGAAGTTTTTTCTAAAGAAAAAAAAAGAATCAACCACATTTGATCATTTAATTTTCAAGCATAAAACAGATTTGCAAGTTAAAAAATCACAAAAATTGTGTCAACTACCCACTAGAGAAGTTCAAATTGGCTTTATGTTATGTTGGTTCTATTACACAGTGTTACTTTTCTCACCCTTTCTTTGGGTGCTTTCTTTTCATAAAGTTTGGCAAGGTTTCATCACACAGATTACACAGTTGGTGAATGTTTTGTATAATACAGCTTCATGTTAGTTCTATTACGGAGTTGGTGAAATTGACAATTGACATTTCATAGCCCCACCTAAAATGACATGGCAAATTTCAAACAATGAGATGCTCCCTAACCCCTAAACCAGACCAATTTGATCCACTTTTCACTGTAAATTTAGCAGCGAAAAATTCTCTTATTTTTACAGTCAACAATGCCATGCATTTTGAAAAGCTTCTTATGACGGTTTTCAAAAAAAAATTCACAAATGAGTTGTCATAAACAGATTCTACATATTAGAGCTCAGCGCTGGTGCGCACTACCAGTGATGATCAACTATTTTATCTTTTCCTCTGTTTTCATATGGTTTTCAATAATTCATCATTATTTATATAAATGTCAAGTTAAATTTAAATTAATATACATTCGATGGACATGAAAAGACATATTTTAATTTTTAAAAAAAATATCCATGTTAGTGGATAGGAAAAAAGAGTGAAATAGTTATAAAATAAAGATATTTACTAAGAAAGGTGGCAAATAGTTATTAAGAAAGTTCATCGGAGAAGGAAACAGTTATTAAACAAGAAATAAAATAAACTAATCAAGCTTGAAAATGAAAGTTATTTTTGAAATTATCTTTGGAATGGTCCATGCACGACTATATGAAAAATTCCAAAAAAATCTCTCATATACCAAGTTTCAATTACTCGTCACTCAAATTTAAGATCAAAATGCATGCAATGGGTCCAAAAAGATTTTTTGGTGTTAAGTCCTTTTGCTAACCAGGAAGTGGATCTAACGGAGTAAGTTTGAAGGATGACAAATACAGAATGAGAAAATTCAAATTTTAAGTAGTCAAAATGGTGATTTCTTACATCTCAACACTCGATATTTGTAATATTTTAGAATTAATTTAAATGGATTTTAGGGTTTAGGGTTTAGGGTTAAACCCTAAACCCTTACCATGGAACCAACTGATGTGGGTGCTGGTTCAACCAATGCACTGATAACAACCACATTGATCAATCCTTCCAATGGATTGAAAGATGGTTAATTCCGTTGGAATGAAACGACCTAGAAGGATTGGACCAAAGTCAAACATTGAAATAGGCCAATGAGCCTAAACACATATTGAAAGAAATCCATTCCATCAATAGATGGCATTAAATGCATGAAATTGATTGAACCCACTATAAATCATCGATTAGCATCCTTAACTACATGGATGAAGTTGAACTCTAGTGAGCTCCTCCTCCTCCTCATCTCCTACAGCTCCCATTTACAGATCAGGAATTTCTCAGGGAAAAGTTTGAAGAAGAGATTGTTCAAAACTAGTCAAGAAGAAGATGAAGAAGCATCTTGAAAGCATCAGCAAAGAATACCAGATTGACCAAGAAGGAAGACCAGATTGAAAAAACCATATTTGACAAGAGATTCAAATAACAGATTTGTTCATGGTTTGAGAACAAAAACTAACTTCATCAGATGTTGAGGTGCACTGAATTTGCTTCTGAAACCATCAGTGAGTTGCTGAAGTTTTCTTTGCTTCAGGTAAAATCTGATCATATTCCTGCACAGAAAAAAAGAAACATGGCATTGAAAGACTGACAAGATCTCATCTTCATAAAGTGAGAACAAGTTTGAACTTGGTCAGGTGCACCTCACGATGAATTTTCCTCAAATAGCTGAAATTCTCTTTGCTTTTGGGTACGATCTGATCATATTGCTGCAGGCAGAAGAGAGCTAGCATCTGCTACTGGATCAACCATACAAGAGACTCAGAGAACGTCAAGATCAGAAGAATATAAGTGCTATCAAATAGCAGCCTTCTTGAATGTTACAATTCTGAACAGCTGAACAGCAATGGTACATTTTACATGTCATAAAACAAAAACTGAATGCTTTGTCTGAATTGTTTTTGCTTTTCACCTTGACAGTGACTACAAAAAGAGGGAAACAAGAGGTTTTTCTCTGCAATTTTTGTACTGCCAATAGCTAACTGCTTATATTCAATCACCTTAAAATCTAAGTCAATAATAACTATTGCATGTCAAAATGCAAACTGGAAAAGATCAGTGAACTCGTGATCCGACCTTGGCTGCTTCCTCCTCTGCTTGTCGCCATGCAGCCTGCAATGCAGCATTTAGTGGGATCAAAAGACTTGTTGCTTTCCTCGGACAGTAACTCTCTGATCTGATTTCAGCAATGTGTGTCATTGTCACACATCTGAAGGAAGTCTCTTTCAATTTAGCAGCAAGGATGATCGGTAAGACATGTATACCTGTTCTTGTTCAAGTTTTGAAACATGCCGTTTGAGTGTATCACCTAGGCTGATCCCTGCCCACAGGTCTTCAATCTCCTTGGCCTTAAAAGATGGCCTCCGCCTTTCCCATGGATCCTGTGCCATTGCCTGCTTCTCCATCTCCAGTTTCGACAACTTCTGAACAGCTACATCAGCCAGGCTAGGCTGCTTAACTTTTTTTGCAACACTTACATTATCATTGGCCTCCACATCTTCTTTATTTGCAAGATCAGTAGCTGCAGCAACAGCAGCAGCAGTAGCACTCTCAGCTTTGCAACTTTCAGAAGTAGAGTTTGTCTGCCCACATAGTAGCTCTGCAGCCTTTGCAGCCTCTTTCTCTCTTTCTAGCCTTGACTTATGCTTCACAAGAATATCACTTAAGCTGCTGCCTGGGGCACTATTGAAAGTGGTGTTGTTTCTTGCTTTCTTGGGTGGGGAAGCACTAGATCCATTTTTATTGTCTGATGAGTGGCTCATCCTCCTTGCCCTGGCAGCTTCAACTTCCTTTTCAAGCTTTGACTTATGCTTGATGAGAGATTCGTTCATGCCAAGTTTTCTTGACATTGACACCCGTCTGTCTGTCCTCCTTGCAAACTCTGTCTCTTTCTCTTCCCTTCCAGCCGCTAGTTGCTTCTCTGTCTCAAGTCGAGATATCTTCTTCACACCCATCTTCTCCAAGGGTTCAATGTTCTGGTTCACTGGTGCTAAGACAGAATTCACTGGTGGTGGCTCAAAGGCTTTAGATTCGAGAGCCTGCTGCTTTTCTCGCTCTAGTCTGGACAAATGTCTAACAAACATGCCACCCAAATCAGGGACATCACTCACAATGACACTGACCCTTCTTTTCTGTTCCTTCCGTCTGCCATCGGCAGCAGATTTAGCAGCGGCAAGAGCAGCTGCTTTCTCAGCTTCCAAGCGTGAGACATGCTTCACCAATATATCTCCCAAGCCACCGCCACCGCCACCACCACCGACCTCAGTCTTGGTTCCCAATTCTTGCTCAAGATTCTCCTCTTGTAGGAGATCACTCAGACCACGAGTTGCAACAATAGTTGCAAGTGCAGTACACTGCTCTGGCTGTAAGTCTTTCACCCGCACAAGCATGGATTCAACTAAAGGATTTTCTTGTGTAGCACCACCCTCCACATGAAAGTCCCCATTACATGATGGTGTGGGTGCTGGCAATCCATTGAGTTCTGCACACAGAAATCAAAGCTCAAAACATTCAACACTGAATGGGGAACATCAACATGTGAGTCTATTGCAGCAGCTAGTCATAATTCTCAGCTATGAAAAGAGTGTATTACCATGGTTTGCATCATTGTCTTGTTCTTGCTCTGACAATTGATCCACCCAAGTTGGTGGAACACTAGAAGCAGCAGACTCTCCAACTAGCTGCTGTACAGCAACTATGCTTGTTGCATTCAAAAGCTCCCTCAGACCTGCTGCTTCCTCCAAGTCATTCATACGCCACAGTAATGCAGCTTTCAAGGCAGCAACAACCTCCTTGTCAACATCAAATGCTGTTTCCAGTGCAGTGCTTATGTTGTGATGGGAATTTGATGATGGGTCAAGCTCTGAGACAAGCCTAGGGCTGCGTGGATTGTTGCCCAGTATGACCCCTAAAGCTGCAGCAGCTGCCAAAGCTTCAGCCGCTTTTTTCTCCACTTTCTGAAGTTCCATAGCTGCAGACATGTAAGGTAGCCTGCAAAGAGGAAATAAGAGGGTAAAGTGCTTAGAGATTGTTATATGGGAGAGTCCTGACAAGGGAAGAAGAAGAAGAAGTATTGCAGTTTGCTAGAGAAAGTGTCTTTCATGTTGAAGGAAGGAAGCACCCACCCTGCTGCTTTAAGTATGCGGCACCAAGAAGCCTCCACAAGTGCAGCCTTGCGAGCTTCTGTAGCTTGCTTAGCTGCTACTGCTGCAGCACGCTTTTCTCTCTCAATGCAGGACAAATGCAGATTTGCAGCTCCCAGTGTCTCGTCCAATGATGCAACAGTGCCTCCCTCTTTTTGCTGCAGATCATCACAATGCAGGTGCGCATGAGACACTCAGAACAGGTAAACTCCTAAGTGCAATTTCCAGCAATTCAGTAAAGCAGGGTTTTTCAGAAATGCAACAAAAGGGTTTCTCCAGAAATACAACCAGAGGGTTTCGGCAGGAATGCAACAAATGGGTTTCCCCACAGAAATCAACAAAAAAAGGGTTTCTTCGGAAATGCAACAAAAGGGTCTCTTCAGAAATGCAACAAAAGAAACTAAAAGAGATTTTGACAAGAACCAGACGAAAAAATCTCAACCTGGAGCATGCGGATCTTGCGCTCCAGATAAGATTCCTTCTTCTGCCCTCGGGGAAACCATCCCATGGGAGTCACCCGACGGAAAGGACCTCTCAAAGTAGAAGTACTAGGCTCTGGAACTCCTGCTGCTGGCACCGCCGCCCCTTCAGTATCAACGTGCAGGAGAACTCGACCAGCCGGGCCTGATGAAAAGCTTTGACTTTTTCTCACACTTGGGATATCCTTGATGGCTGTTCCAGCAGCGGAAGAAGACAGGGCAGTAGTCATGGCCTCCAGAGCTTGGTTTACAATCTCAGCGTTCACCGTTTCCTCATGGCGACGCTTGCTCCCCTGCCACTCTGCTTTGCAGATCACTGATCAGGCTTCGGATGTGGTAGGATTCTGGCCTTATATTTTCCTGAATACTGTGTGTGTCAAAGCTTCGAAAATTCTAGAGAGTAAGGGACTTACTGTCATTTAGCTGCTCACACTGAGACTTCACGTGAACTTCCATATCCAGAAAGAGCTGATGCAGCTCCTGCAGGTTCTTTGCGATCTCTGCCACAGCATCATGTCGCTGCTTGATTTCCAGAATGGCCTCAAGGACCTGATCCCATCCCTGTTCATGGATTGCGATTTGAAGAAAATTCTCACTCTCCCCAGTCTCAATGATCTTCCCTACAGTGACACTGTCCGGCTTTTCTCCTGTGATAGCGATGTACCTTCCAGAAAACAAAGAATACAAAACCTCAGGAAAATTCTTGAAGCAAGTTATTTTCATGTATAGAAGAAGAACGGCACAACACTTGCGCCGCAACTTGCGTTTTTTCTCACAAGCTTGTTGTAGAATCCAGTAATCCACAACTTACAGATCCTTATGGAACTCTCTAAGGTTTTCGCTACATCCAAACGAAAGCTTACGGGCAGTACTGAGAGAGCAAAAGCTTCAACAAGCTGTTGCATTTGGATCTATACCTGCGTTCAATTGTGTCTTTGAAGCCGTCCATCACACTCTGCCGCAACATTTGAGAATCGTTCATGAGATCCTTCAGACTTTTCCTCAGAGTAGCGGTGATGGCTGTCCGGGCGTGGTGGTCACCTGTCTCAGTCTCTGGAGGCTTATTATTATTATTACAGACCATAAGCTTTGCCCTATCCCAATCCTCCAACTTCGCCCCGATTCTCCTCGCGACGCTGTTCACCTGAAACAAAAGCAGATACAGACTTCAACAACGATCGTATCAACAGACTTCAATCTTTTATCTTCTGTTTGCAAAAACGATAAAAACGAAATGCGTGTGTATCTATCTTCGTCTGTTCAAGACCCTCTCTATTACGCCAGCACAATCAAGAACTGCACCCAGATACAGCATCCACTCTCTTATCTTCTGTTGCAACAACGATCAAGAGTAAATGCTGTGTGTATCCATCTTCTTCTGTTTAAGATCCTCAAATATGCTCCATACAGTGAAGAACTGCAAACCTCCGACCCTGCATTGTACACAGCCTTGCACAGAAAGAAGATCAAGAAAGTTGTATGTATTTTTTTACTGTTCAAGATTCTTGATGTTCCATCGTTGTCACTAGTACCGTCGCCAAGAACGACAAACTCGCTGACAGAAGCAAGAGAACAGGACAGTACGCTTTTTTCTATGGACAAGCTGAACATACAGCGATGCAATTGCATATCAGAAAGAACGTCGGAGTCCAAAATGAGCGTGGTCTGTTACATTCAAACAAGTTCCGTCAATTGATGGAAATGTCTCGAGACGACGTTGGATGTGAAAATGGAGACCGGCCTCGTACAGATCGATCATCAAGAAACGACCGTAGTTTCCTTCTCTCCGTAACCATGCAACTGATGGATGCAGTGAAACTGGGGGGGGGCGGGGGTTGTTGTAGATTGAGTGAGGGATTGATGAGAACTCACAAGCGCAATGTCATTGTCCATGCGGTGCCACAAAGTCTTCAAGCTATCAGTTCGGTGCAAAACCTTGGACTCGTTGTTAGCGTTCTCCATCCTCATAAAGATCTCCTTCACTCTTTCCATCTCGCTCTCGATCTCCGCCAAGGAACGTCGTGCTGCCAAGTCCGGCTGTTCGTCCATGAATTCTGAATTCACCATCTCCTGCTTCATCATCTCCACATCCTGCAGCTTGTTGCTGCTCTTCTTCACTTCCACATCGCTCATCATCCCCTCACGGAACCCATCTTGCACCAAATCCTCATTCATAGCTGCTACTACTGCTCCTCCTGCTTCTGCTGCTCCTCCTCCTCTTCCGCACACGCCAAGCGAAAGCAACAAAAACAAAATCTTTTTTCGTTGTGATCGAGAGATGGCAGCAAACAAGATTTCGTGTGTGCGAGAGAAAGAGAGACAAGAGAGCAGATGCAAACAAGAAAGCGAGTTGGCGAAGCACTGGCGATTTGTTGGCGAAATTCGCATCACCGCAACGGTCGGGAGCGCAGGCTGCGGCGGCAGAGCGTGCGGGTTCAAATCCTCGCAACGGTTCTTTTCCACACACACGATAATAATAATAATAATAATAATAATAATCACCATCAATATTACTACTAGAAATTATAAAAATAAATAATAAAGAAGTTATTAGAAAAATCCAACCAAATCAGCTCCTCACCAAATCAAGGTTACCGTGGTCAAAATAACTTACCTCTGGTTTAGGTACTTCTTCAGAAAATGAAAACGTGTAGGGTCTTTTGTTTGTGTCTAAGAAGAAGGCCTTAAATAAGAAGAAGGGGTCCCCAAATTTGGGGGAAGTTGGGCCCCTTTCAAATTTCCTTATGAAGGGGCCCAAGTTTGTGGCCGTTTTAAAAGAGATCACTAATTAAGACAAAGGGCGACCCCAAAATTGGGAATCTGGGGCCCTTGCAAATTGCCTTAAGAAGGGGCCCCAAGTTTGTGGTCCTTTCAAAGGCCTTAAGAAAGGGGCCTGCAAATTTGGGATTTTTTTGGCCCTTTAAGAAGGGCCCTTACTAATTGGGGAATTTGAGAGCTTTCAAAGGCATTGAGAAGGGGCCTTAAATTGGGGAACTTGTGAGCTTTCAAGGCCCTTGTCCATTTTTAATTTCCTATGTAATGTAATCCTATCTAAGCTTTCAATGTAAATGGATCTCTTGGGCTACAACACCTACTCCAATTATCTTGAAAATTTGCACATATAAATAAGGTGTATATCATTAATGGAGAGGCATGTTTTGTGTTTTTTTCAAATTTGGGGCTTTTTTTGTTAGGGACAAAGGTGAATTATTTTATGAATAATACCTTTTTAAATATTGCAATTGGTATTTTGAAGGTATGAAATTCTTACCTTTTACTCATTATTTGAAGCATATTATATATATTCTAGTGACAATGTTTCATTGGAATTGGTTTATGTGGGATGGGATTTTGGTGAATGTTAGTGTGAAGATTTCAAAGCCAATTCGTATTATAATTCATCATAGATCAAATTTCATTAAAAAATCATTTCTTGTTGTTTTTCTTACACCCTTTTATTGTTTTTTTTTTGGGTTTATTTGTATCTTGTTGGGAACTTATTTAATGAATCAAACAAGAATTGAAAATAAATAAATAGAACAAAATGACATATAACGAAATTTATAGAAATTTATTTTTTTGAAAAGACAAAATTAATTATAACCAAATTATGATTTCCACAAAAAAAATAAAAAAAATATATATATATATATATATATTATCACCTTTGGTGCAAACCAACATGGAGCCCACCTATATATACATGAATTCATTTGTTGAAAGTTAAAACCCTAAACCTAGGCTTGAAATTTGATTAACCACACACAAACTTTGACTTTCAAAACTTATCCATTTATCTTTTTCTTTTTTTTTTCTCTCTCTCTATATATATACATTACCTAATTATGGTTAAAATTTCCTTTTGTAAATGTCTTATGCATATATATAAGCAAGTAGGTATATTGAAATCAAATATTTATCCCCCAAGGTATATGCAATAATCACTAATTCTTTTTTCATTTAATTAAAATAAATTATTTTGCCAACAAAACTATATAACATTCCTTTAATCGTTTTGATCAAAACACACCAAGTCATGTTGTCTCACTTTCAAAATCTATCAATTCAAATGCAAGACTATTTTTGTTTATTGCTTACCATACTCCTTAGGACTTGCTATTTTACCTTGACCTTGGGCATTTTCTCATGCTTTCAATGGGTGCCTTGAACTATTGAATTCAATCGTCAATTATTTTGTGACATGGGGCTTCAAAATGATTGAATTTGTTATCCATTAGACCATTACACATGCCTTCTAAAATCTTCTACTTAATACTTTATCAAATTATCAAGTGCAACTTGAAAAGTTTCAACCTCCCACATTAAGGTGAGCTATCCATCTTGTGATTGGTCTAAACCCTAAACCTAAGACATTCCCATTTGGATCACCATTATGGTAATCCATTTGGGATGTTTGGTACTCTTCATGTGTGTGCCAATTTGGCTTGAGTATATCTCTCAATCCAAGGTAATCACCTATGCAACAATAATTGCTTATTTTAAAAAACCATCATAATTCTTTTCTCACAATTGAAAATGATTGATAATATTCAATCTGCTTTCCAAGAAATGGTGTGTATTGCTCAAATGCATCATCTATGAGAAATCTAAACCTTAAACCTCACTACAACCCTTATCATTATTATGGGGTCCAAGCACTTTGCCTAAATAGTTCTTAATCCACCTTTCAATCATTCTTTCCCCACTCCTTTCAATTTTCACATTGCAATTCTCACCCATTATGTTCTCCCTTTCTAAGGGCCAATTGTTGGATTTACCAAAATGGTAGGTTTTTTCATTCCTAATGTTTTGGTCATTTCAAGTTTTCAAACTTTTCAAATTACACTTGGAGGGGGTAATTGCTTTGACATTCCAATTGAGGTCCTTGAACGTATATATCTTTCAAGGCCCTAATAACACCTTAAAATACTTTGTGATCAAAATGAAGAGAGGATAATTTTTTTCCCATCCAACATTACTCAAAAACAAAAGACTCAAATCGTCTCAAGACATCACACGACAATAATTAGACTTCATCCAAAAGTTTGATTATTCACCTTTCCCCCTTTCAATTGATATATGTTCCTTTGATTTGATGACTCCTAAACCTTCAATTTAGAAAAGTTGGATCAAAGGAAAAATTGCAACAATTATAATGTAGCAAGAAAAAAAACACCATGTATGGATTCATTTAAACAATCTACTTTTGAAAGCCTTCACATGAGGGGAAAATGTTATTGTATTTGTTTTGTAACCCCATTTTTGGCTCCTCGTAATCATCAATGCAAATATTGAAATAATTGTGTTAAATCATTAGTTAACAATGATTGTAAAAAAACATCATGATGATGGTAAACAATAAAAAGAAAACAAATTTTGACTGGAAAAACAAAAACATTGTTTGCACCAAATGACAATAACTTCAAAGCAACATTCATCTTTATTACACCATCATTGAGGATTATAACAACCATGAATACTGTAATGAAATTGTTGGCAATCCTACCTTGTGTTACACTTTCCAAAGAAATAAAAATTAATAAATGATTGAATGATCTTGCACACTATATGCATGCATTGAAATCTAGGATTGATTATCAATTGTTGCAACCTCGTCACAAATAATAGCAAGATAATTTGATTCCCCAAGGACCTTTTTCATCTTGGTTTTGACATGCATATACATGAAATCCACCATACCCCAAGTGGCAAAATTTGTTCAATGTTATCTAGAATGTAAACACTAATAAAAATTCTACATCTGCTGTAGACGATAGGTAATAACCACAAAAGGTTTGCATGCATTGTAGACGGTAAGCAATAGTCACAAAAGGTTTACATGCATTATAGAACATAAGCAACAACTATACAAGATCTACAAATGGCTATGGGTCTTTTTGAGGTCTACAGAAGATAGTAGTTGTTGCAGGATGCTAGTTGTAGTATGATGGTAGGCAAATAGAAGGCAATCCCTACTTTCAAGTTTCCATTTAAAAAAAAGATTCTTTTCTACGTAACAACCATTTTTTGGTGGTAATTAGGTTGTCAGATCCCATGGTTTTATAAATTCCAAAGGTAAACATCTTCTTCTATCTGTATGGTTTTTTTAATGATTTGTAATCATGTTTATTTTAAATTATGCACTAATCTTGGGAAGAATGCTTGAAATTGGTATCTAGATTCTAGTAGTTCTAAAGAATTATTTCTTTGAATTTTGTTGCAAAGGAGTTTTAAAAACATGATCTTAGTCACTTTTAAATATGTGGGGACATTTGATGGAAAAGGGATTAATTGGCTGGTTTGTTTGTGGCCTATTCCATTCAAGTTCAGTATACTTGGATTGTGTTTTGTATTGATGTACATGGGGGTTGAGTATCTATTCACTTGATAGCTTTGAGCATTGTGTCTATTCGTTGGGAAATGATTTGAGGAATTTGAAGATCAATAAGTAATTTGTCAATGAATTGAAATGTTTACTTGTTCACACCATCTCCAGTTCTTGTTCAATGTTGTGTGTTAGTTGGGTTTAGTAAGGGTAGACTGGAATATCTTGAGGGAGTTATGTGAGTCAATTGTTTGAATGGCCACAATGAAAGATCATGATAACTTGATAAAGAGGAGGTCTAGAATGTGTTAATTCATTAATATCCATAGTTTTAGTGTGAGTTTTTGGTTTGGTATGATCTCAAAGAGAGGATTAGATTCTCTATGGCTCCTATATGAATGAATGCAAGTTTATTTGTTATTGTTGTTGATAGTGGTTAGAGATTTATGTATGCTTTCCTTTTTGTTATAATCTCATCGATGTCCAATATTTTTGGACATCATTCAAGGCCTCTTCAACAAGCACAAAAAAAAACAAACACATTTTTAGTTAAACTATCAAAATTTGTGTTGTTTGCAGTTGAGAATGTTGCAAGCCAAGTGCTTATAGAGTTTGGAAGATGGTGTTTGCAGCACATGTGAAGTCCACACATGTAAATGCCACCTGCAAAGACAAGATGTCAAATTTTCTGTCGAAGAGCAGGTTTGGCAATTTGATTATCAGGTCTCAAGAGGGGAATCAGTATTCTTGGTGATAATGTCATGGCTGAATTGTGTTCACCAGAATGACCTTGCAACATTGTTTGCCTGTAGGTGAAGAAATCCTCTACTGAAAGGAGACAATTAAGTAAAGTGCAATGCAAACAGATTCAGCTGATCTTCTGGCAAGCTAATAACACTTTCAACACTAAGGATTCATGTTCATTATGGGGAGAGGGAATTGTAAAGCCTCCATTCTCTTGCATGATCTGCAAATTGTGAAGGCTATCATGCTCTCGCATGATCTGCAAATTGTGACTAGGACATGTATCTAGACTGAGTAATAGCGGGCATCCGGTGGATGGAGCGCCGTTGGGTGCTGGTTCACTGTGGGAAATGGTTGATGGGTGTGGATGGAGAATTAAGTTTGCAACTATTTTGGGTGCTGTAGACAACACTCCTTTCTAAGCTTTGTGGATATATATAGCAAGGAAATGGTCATCTAGCACCCGAAGGCTGCTTAGGTTTAGGGTTTAGGGTGACTTTGCATATCTGCTGTACACAGCAACTCCACACTCTCTAAGAACAAGGCATCACAAAATTGCAAAAAAGAAAAATCCTAGAAATGGCCCACGCCAGAGACAACCCTAAAAGGACAGCTGAGGTGCAAAACCGGAAACCCTAAATCTCCAACACTCTGAATACGCGACGAGTGGCCAACTCCGAGCTCTTTGTCTGAGCTTTTCCTTTCCAGTGTTGGGTTTGTGTCCTTGAGTTCATTTGGAGCAAGCAAGCGGCTGCTATCTTCAGAATAAAACCGAGGCACGCGAAAATTCTGTGGAAATGCTGATGAGAGAAACAATTTTTCTGGGTAGCTTTCCAAAAGCTTGATGAATGACAATGGATAGGGCTGACAAAAAGCCAGCAGCATACATAAGCAACTCCTGAGATCTGAAGCTCTAACCAAATGGCGATGACGACAAGCTCGGACATGGAAGGCAGTTGATGAACTTGCAATTTCACTGTGTCTTAGTTTTTGCTTTAGCATGGCTTCACTTCAAGAGAAGGGAGTGAGCGGTGTTGAGAAGGATGTGTTGGCCTCAGGACGTAATGCTTGCTACAAGGTAATTTGGATCCCGTACACTACCCTCTTTTTTTTTTGATTTGTGTGACCTGCAATTCTTCCTTCCTCTCCGACGTCTACCACCATCACCAATCATCAATTTCATGGTCAGTTTTATTGACCAATTTTTGCTTTCAAAATTCCCAGTAGCTCTTTCATTTGCTTGGGCATCATTAGGGTTCATTAGGGTTTGAAGCTTGAAGCTACAAGAAAGAGAGAGAGTTCATTTATTGCTGGGGTTAGGTTGAAGGCTGTTTTTGTGAGTCTCTTGTTTTTTTTTTTTTTTTGGAATTTTCTGCTCTTGTAGGATTCACAATCTTGTGTTCAAAAGACAGGGATGACTCCTTGTGGACCTCAGGACCATCATCACCATAACAATTTCATCACAAATTCTTAGCTGCTGAGATTTCATGGTGCTGTAGCCATGCAGGTGTTGGCTAGCTATGTCTCTTGAGTGCGAGCCAAGATCATGGTCTTCTTGTTGCTTTGGGAAATTAGAACAGAAACTCACTTGGGTCACTGATTTTGTTATAATAATGGTTTGCTTGAAAATTTGAGCAGATTTTGATGCATGTATCTACACCCCTCTCACTGTTGGTAGCTGGTGAAATCAGTGGGTAGTCATGACATCTCAGCACTGCTATTCTTTGATGAAGGTGATAATGGTCTGACACTCTGTGAGTGACTCTCATAAGGTTATGACTGCATGCACTGTCGTGTTACCTTCAGATTGTTGTTGTGGAGATGCCTCTGCAATTTCATAGATACATAGCCATGTGGTGACCATCTAACATTTTGGAGTAATGAGCAACTCTAAAACCCTTCAATCACAATCACTTCCTGCCTGTAGACAGTAATCAATTTTTAGGGCTCTGATTTTAAAGAATTATCTCTCCACAGTATACAGGGGTTGACAGAAGTTTGAGCTTGTTTTATTTGTTTCCAGGCCCGAGATGCATTTTTCAGGTGTGTAGAAGCTGATGCTGGGCACACTACACCTACGGAGGTAGCATCAGTAGGGCTGCTGTACCCCTCCCAATGTAAAACAATCCGAGCAAATTATGAACAACTTTGCCGGTCCACATGGGTATTTCCTCAGTCTTGTCTGGAATTTGGTTTCGCCCTGCCCAATCACTACACCCACTGAAGTACTAACTTGTTCATAGTTTTCTTTGGCAACTGCCTGTCTTGTGATGGAATGAGATGACTGCAGTATTGGTACTTGCAGATATGTGTTGACAGCCTGTTGAAACATAGATACCATTCTCAAGCATATCATTGAGGTGATGGCAGTATTCTTCAATGGTTTTGCTCTATTTGGGTGAATGGTTGATATGGAGCAGGTGAAGCATTTTGACCGTCAGTTTTGTGCAAGGAAAAGGACCAAGCGGTTATTGGATTCAGATATTGGGGCACGACCTATTTCATCACAACAGAAGACAACCTTTGGACTTCAACCAGGTGGTAAGTAGTGTAGTGAAAGTTCTCCAGCTCTTGCTTCAACACACCTGTATTGAGAGGCCTTCTCTTTAGCCTGACTGCAAGTGCCAAGTGCAGAGGACCCAATTTGGACAGAATAATTGCAGCTCTGGACAGAAAAGAGAACCATTTTCTGACAGATTTATATAGCTCAGTTTCTGTCCAGACCACCATGATATCATGGTTTGTCTTTCATCATTTCCTTTGCCTTCCTATCTTTGGAAGAAAGTTGGTTCTACTGTGTCCATCAACCAGAAATGGGCTTGTTTATATCCATTATAATTTTTCATAGTTGATGTTTTTAAAAGCTTGAATTATGCACTGATCTTGTGAATGATTTGTTGTTTGAGGCTGATGATCTTCAGGAGGGCAAAGTGTTCTGTCTTTTCTTGAAAAGATTGGAGATAGGCTTCTGAATACCATGTTTCAATAATGTGATCATTGTTGTCCCTAGTCATTTGCTATGCAGAAATGTTCAGGGTGCAGGAGTGTCCAATCACTACCTTTTCTATGTATACCTCTCTGCACCTTTGGCTGAGATGCTTGCCTGTACAGTGACAACCTAAAATGAAATGCCACTCATATTACAAGCTTGTTGCAGCTTAAATGAGGAGTACTGAGTTTTTTGATTAGCTATCTTGAGTCCCTTGATCATCATGACTGAGTCTCCCTGATGCTTCAGGAAGTGTGACAAACTTATTAGTTATCAGGTAGCCATTTTTCTGCCTGCTCCAGCCAGGCACCCAGAATCATCTATCTATGCAATTCAAATCTACCAAAACCTGGGTAGATACTATTCAAATAGGGCCATTCAGGAAGCTCAAAATGTTGATTACATCATTCTTCTGACATTATAATCTTGTTGCATGCAGAGGTGAAGTAGATGCCTTGAAGGTTAGCAAAAGATGGCTATGAGATGAAATGCCTCAGTGGGTACCTATGTGTCTATATCAGAAGCTCCATTCCAGTCATGCATGGTGAGAGTCTTCAAAACCCACTGATAGACAATCTATCAGTTCTTGTCTATTGATGTTAAAAGCCAAGTTTTTTCACACCTCCACTATGAAGGGCTGGGCAGATTCTATGTACATGAAAGCCATGGTGGATTCAGCTGAAATTGAGGGTGTTTTCACCTAACACTACAATGCCTTTGCATCTCTTGCTCCTGTTACTCTTTCTAGGCAGCCCTTGTATAATGGGGGCAGCTTTTGTGCGTACTGAGGCACCTAAGACTGCTTAAAGCACCTCAGTAGGTGCTGCAAGTTGCACATGGCAGCTTCTGCCATGTAAGGTGACCTGCTTAAACCTTTTTTTCAAAAGCCAGAGGTCTTTACTGTTTCTTGCATCTTGGGGTCCCTTATGCTTTGTAGGGTGCCTCAGGTAATGCCTCATGTGGGGCCAATTGTTGTTGAGTGTTTCATTGAACTAGTTCCAACAGCAAATAACAACTAAAGAAATCTTTTGCAATTTTTGTGAATCCTTTTATTTGTGTGATTTTGTTAGTTTCAGTAGTGTTGGGTCCTGATCTAGTACAGATTGCGCAACACTTGAAATGCATTTCTTGTATATGATAACACTTGATTACACATGTTGTATTCACATCTCCATTTCAACATTATAAAAGAAGTGGAGTCTAATTGTCTAGTATGTAGCCAAATTTGGCTAAATCATCGTATGGATGATTGTGACTTTGGCAGCCAGCGACATCACAAAATGGAAAAAATGAAGTCTGACTTAGTGAAGTCGTAGGGTACTTTCACTAAATCTCTTGGCAATTTGTGTTTTTAAAAATTTTGTTCAAGAATGGGAAATCCCCTCGGGAAATGAAAAGCTGTCTAAATTTTCACATTTTTGTAGAATTAAAGCTATCATGCTTCATTAATGGAAAATATTTAAGATAGATAAGCACCCATTTAAGGTTGATGAAAAAAAACTGTCATAGTTGGAGTTTATATGAGGGAAAATTGAGTAGGGTAACCTGCCTTATGACCAAACATTTTATTAATATCTTCCTCATCTCTTCTTCATTTTGAGTGATTTAAAACGTTATGGGAGTGCTAACTTGAGCTCTTCAATTCGTTTTTGAACAGCAGAGGCAAAGCAGTAATTATAGAAGAGTAAGAAGAGAAATAAGCTTTTCCAAGTTATAAAACGTGTTTTCCTTCTCTTCTACTCCTCTTACTTTCAATGCTCATAACTATCTCATTTCAGTGATTTAAAGTGCTATAAGAGCTCAACCTTATGATCTACAAATCATCTTTGAACCATAAAGGCAATAGAGCAACTTTCAGAGATTGTTTTGGGTGTTTGGTTAATGGTCTTCCAAGTGTTCAGTGGTTCTTGGTTTCCACCATTTGAAACACCCCCCACTTATTTTCGTTTGGATTCGTTTTGGCGTCTCCACGTCTTCACATTTGTCCACGCTTTTTGTTAAACACTAAACTTCTTGCACATGGCAAGCCACGCACTTGATGAGTTTGGCATTCAGATTTGTTTAGTAACCTAAGGCTAACCTCGACCTCTAGACAGGTGACAATCAACGTGTCTTACCATGGTGTTGTGGGGCTCACTTTTAAGGGGGAGGGGATCACTCGAGTGTTTGCATCGGACATGGATTTACAAGAATAAGCATAATCAGCACTTGGTGAGCATAATTAGCACTTGGATTAGCAAAATTTGCACTTGGATTAGCATAATCAGCACTCTGGTCAGCATAATTAGCACTTGTATTTGTATAATCAGCACTTTGGTGAGCATAATTAGCACTTGGATTAGCATAATCAGCACTTTGGGGAGCATAATTAGCACTTTGATAAGTTGAATTCGCAGTTTTGTTTTGTTTTGTGTTTGTTTTGTTCGTCGGCTCCGCGTGCCAATGCATCGCGGTAGTTTGTCTCCGAGACCGACATGTGTGCGACTTGGAGAAGCACATTTGTTTCGCCACCCATCACCAATGTGCTTTACCACAAACGTTCTTGTGAAGGAAGGATTCTTTCTTTGTTGTCTTGGTGGGTTATTTGTAATTCTTCTCCAATTGTTCTTGTTCTTGTTCTTGTTCTTCTCTCCGCAGCTGTGCTACAGTATTTGATTGCCTGCAATCCAGATATGGGTTTTCTGCCATGCCTCATGATTTCGGTTGCACCCCATCTTTGTTTTGGACTGGAGAGATACAGACACAGACACAGAGAGACAGACAGAGAGGGTCTGCAGCAGATTTATTTTGTGGTGGATTGTGATTGAGGGCTGATGGGTAGAAGGAGATGAGTAGATTCAGTTAAAGCTTCAATAGTGAAGAGCAACATGTTTAGAGCAATAGGTGAGCAATAGAAGAGTAGAGAAAGGATGAGGAGAAATGGGGTGGAAATGGACTTGTAGAAATCAAATTGTGACAGAAAATATGCGGAGAAGAAGCAGACGGTGGTGATAATCCGAACCAGGAGGGAAGAGGAGCGACGCGGACAACAGAGCTGGTGGAGCGACGACAGGTGCAGCAGAGCTTGCTGCAATGTTGGAATTGGAGCAGATAAGACGACCCAGTGGAGGAGTACTAGGGGGAGGAGGAAGAGACACGCAGCAACAGAGAGGAATTAGCTACTTGCATCGAACGCAACTTGCAGGACTGAAGCGGCTATCCGCAAGAGCAACCGCAAGCACCACAAATCCGGCAGAAGCAGATACAACACGAAGAAGAAGAGTCAACAGTTTCTCCTTCGCCGAGGATGCCAAGAGAGTGATCGAGCATCTCCAGAGGGCGCAAGTGCCTGTTGCAGAAGGACTGTCAGATAGGGAGCTGGACAGAATCGAAGCGACTTTCGCCTTCACATTTCCCGCTGACCTCAAGGCAATTTTGCAACAAGGGCTTCCGGTGGGAGCTGGCTTTCCCAACTGGCGGAGGGCGACGGGGAAGAACTTGGAGCAGCAGCAGCTGAGAGCAAGGATCGAGCTGCCGTGTGCAGGACTGTTGGAGGAAGTCGCGATTGGAAGGTTTTGGTGGAAGACTTGGGGGCAAAGACCTCCTGCAGAAAAGAATTCCGATGCTGTGGACATTGCCGCCGCTGCTTTGCGAGCTTCCCCGATGCTCATTCCCATCTTTGGTCATTGCTACATTCCTTGCTCCCCGAACTTGGTTGGGAACCCCATCTTCTTTGTGTACCAGAAGGTTGTTCTCTACTGCGGGTATGATCTTGCGGATTTCTTTGATCGCGAGCTCTTCCTCCTTGTCCACACCTGCTTGACTCCTTTGGAAGTTGGGGGTAGTTCCCTTCATCTTCTTCAGAGACCCAGCAGCGATGGAGGGCAGGGCTTTCACTCCACAGATGATCTGGATTCATTGCACAGAAGCTCAGTGGGATCCTCAGCTACGGACTCCTCGTCCGAGGCCTCGAGCTCATCAGGAGGTTCTTCGGAAGGTGGTGCAGGAGGAGGAGAGACATGGGGACGGAGTCTGGACTTTCTTGCCAAACAATCAGATGGGTTGCTTGAGAATCTGAAGTCTAGGACCAAGAGACGCGGAACGGGGAGATTGAAAGATGAAAGTGCTGCAAGCCAGCAGCAGCAGCAGCTCTCACTGGGTGAGGCCGGAAGCTTTGCTAGAAACTCTTGTTTACAGGAGGAGTCTGAGGAGGAACCTCTTCCAAGCCAAGCACTGATGAATATGTCATTGCTGATGGGAGTCCCCTCAGGGCTCTCCCCAAGGCACATAGAATTCTGGAGTGACATTGCTAACAAGCAGAAAGTTTCTATGACAGCAGTAGCAGCTCAAGAAGATGGGCTGCTCTTCTCTCCTTGCAATGTGGATGACGATGTTACAACAAGACCACCACCACGAAGATTGCATTTGAATCGGGAGCTGCATTCATCAGACACAAAAGAAGACGATCAACCACAACTTGTGCCAAACTACAGCAGCAGCAGCAGCAGCAAATGGTTGACACGCTATCTTGAGGAGATGTCTCTGGTCCTTCGCCAGGGAGGCTGGAGGGAGGACGACATCTGTGACATGATGGAAGCTCAAGCTTTGCCATCCACAACGTGGAACCAACAAATTGATGCACAGGTGAAGATTTTAGCAGTTGATTGTCAGACCAGTTTTTTGTAAGATAAAATTTGTTTCCCATCAGAGAAAGATCCACCCACTTTGCAATCAGCAATTTGCACAATGCACCTGATGTACACAAGGAATAACAGCAAACAGATATCCAGTAGAGAAAAAAATCATGTAGAAAAAGTCTTCAAATTGATTGCAGAAGAGAATATTACATTCTATCATTGCATTTTCTCTTCTGCAATCAGATCTTGGAGGTGTTGTGTTGAAATTTGCTAATTAAAAGAAGCCCTGCTGTATGTATGATGGCAGGCAGTGCTGCTAACTTTGGCAAAGGAAGTGGAGCTTCTGTCTACCTCATTGAAGAAGGCAGGATGGAGTGTACCAGATGTTTCAGAATCCTTGAAGTGGGGTTTATGCACGTCGTGGTAAGTTAGATACTCACCTTTCCCCTCTCATTCTCATCACTTTCAGCTTCCCAACCACACACTATAATGTCTACAAGGTCCCAAGAAATCTCCAGATTCATTTTTGTTCCATCATCTTCTTGCAGTCACATTGAAACTGCATCACACCAAACCTTTTTGAACAAGAGACTTCTACCTTACCATTATGAGTGGTCTGTACAATTTGTAAATTGGGTTGTACTCTGTGTGTCAAAGCCTTGACATGCTCTTTGGCATCAATCAAGAGCACCCGGGTCACTGTTGCTTGCATGGCATGCAACAGATCAGAGATTTGTAGACACAACATGGTTTAAGGGGTCATGCAAGAGCCTCGTATTCTAGTTATATAGATCTTCAACCTCTTGTTACAGTTTTCATAAAATGTACAATATAATTCCAAACTCCAGATTTCAAATTGAATACCAAAACATCAAGCAAGAGTTTAGGGGTTGATACATGCTAGAGCAGTCATGGCATGAAAAAAAAACAAGAATCTCAATATGAATCTAAAAATGCTGCAAGCTCCAAGTGAAGTCACTAAACTATGTAAAAGGTATCACGATTTGAATCACAAGCTCCAACTCAACACTAGAAAATAAAAGAGAAACATCTTGGAAGACCCAAAAAATCAATTATGCCTTGTCTATTGCATCTACTACTAAACCCAAAATGGATTTTGGATTGGACTTCAGAACAATTTTATGAAATTAATAGTTATCGAGTAATTTTGCAAATGGTTGAACACATGACCTAAAATCATGTTGACGTTGAGAACTTGAAGTGGCTAGCACCCATGAATCGAATTGATTGAGCTATTGTCTACGCTTAAAAATATTAGAATCAAACACCTTGTTCCAAAAGCCATCATCATCATCAACATGTGATATACTTAATTCCTAAGCTTATACCTTGGCCTCCTCTTGAAGATCATCATCAATAGTAAAATCTCTTGTACCAACAACAATAGAAAGTCTTGGCTTTGAAACAAAGAACAATAGCAATTATCATAGTTCCTAGACTCTTGTCAACATGAACAAGAGAATCTAAAGGTGCCGTATCAAGATTTTCAATATGGACCTGTTGTAAAAAGACATAACCATTACAAATAAACAGTAAATAATTAAATAAATAACTTAATCATTTCCACATGAACATAATTGTCAACATTAGCCATTAACTTCTCATGGCGTACACGCCCAAAAAACAATGAAAATCCCATAGCAAAAACAAATAGAAACATTAAGACTAAAAATGAAGAAATAAGAAATAGAACTTACCTTTGTTTTTCATACACCGTTTTCTCCTTGTTGAAAGCTTTGTCATAATGAAAAAACAAGTTCAAGATGTTTGTCAATTTGGTTGTATTTGGAAATAAAAGAATGCAAACAATAATGAGAGATTGGAATGAAATCACATTCAAAAAAATAAATCAAATGAAAATAAAACCCAATAGAAATTTTGGACAAATACAAAAACTCAAATATAAATACAAAAACAAAAAAATGAAAAAGGGAAAAAATTGACTTTTCATGAGAAATTGAATATTGACAACTTTTCACCTTCATCTTATACTCTCATAGAACAAGTGCCACCTCCATTCATGTAATATCGACGTTTCTTCTAGTCTCGTTGGACAAGATCTTTTATTTCAAAAAAAGAAAATTGGATGTCAAGGTATGAATATTAAGTTAAAGTTTATTACAATACCAATTGAGAAAAAGTAAACTAGATCTCATCACTCTCTTTTTGTTTAACTATGAGGCATAAAAACAAAAGGTGAGGACCTAGATTATCATAAAGCTAGAATATATTAAGGTGCCTTTGCATGCAAGTTCTTTGAAAGTGGAAATTCCATCATTTGTAGAGCAACCCACAACATGTCTATGTTAAAATCAACAAACATTGTTTAACATCAATCCATTAGTTTTTAAAAGACACCATGGCAAAACCTCAAAACCACTAGAGAAACAAGGGATTTTTTTTTCAAAATCAACCTTTCACAATGGAAAACAACCCTTGACCAAAAAAAAATCTCATACAAAAATAGTTAGACCTTGAATTAAATCCAAACAAAAAGGTGGGCTAATAGATCAATTCAGACATCTTACACTTTTGAATAGAACAAACATTTGACTTTTTGATAAATTTTCGGAGACCAACTTTAAACACCTAATTGCAACTTCATCACCAACAATCTTCATCCATTGATATCTTTGATCAATCAAAATATTGAATAGAATTGCATGAGCAACACATGATTCGATAACATGTTGATTATGCCTTTGTTGAATCGGCCTACCAATATGTCTTTACCAAGACTAGACGTTGCATTATAACAAGACAAGAATAGAATTTTAAAATAATGAACAACAACCAACAAGCAAACCATAAAATCACAAAACAACAAAATAAAATTTAAATACTAACTTAAGGCTAAAAAATTGAAGCAAAAAATAGAACGACAAAAAAATAATTCAAAAGCTATATTAATTTATTTACATAGTTGGAAGGTAGATGCTTTCATCTTTTTTTACAACTTAAAAAGTAAACAACAACAATATGTCATGGCCTATAACAAAATCTTCACTTTGAAACTAATACATGTTATAAATATTTCAATTTCATAACCTTGGAACTTTCACCATTTATCAAAAATATTCTTAGCCTAGATCTTACTTGTTTACTTGTTTTATGGTTGTGTCTATTAACATTATCCAAGTTTGTGTCATCAATTTCAAAAAAATGAAATTTAAATTTATCATCAATGACAATAAGCACAGGACAATTAGTTACCATTGGCAACAAGAATCACATGATAATCAATTACATCAATAACATCAAGATTGGGACAAAAAACTTAGATCGTAGAACCTTTATTTATACAATGGACTTCACAATCATCAACATTCAAGGAAACTATGGGTTGATAAAAGTTTACAAATACCGTACCGCCAACATTTGCTTTAGGAAACTAAGGAGGATCAAGAAACTCAAGTAATTGTAAACAAACATTGGATCCATTATTAAACCATAAAGTCATACAACCCAAAAAATTAAAAAGGTGTAAATGTTATAAGAACAAAAGGTGTGTATAGTGTACACCCTAATCTAAAAGGTTCCAAAGAGGTGAATGGTGTAAACCCTAATCTAGTAAATTCAATAACAAAATAGTTGGATAAGTTGGATAAGATTTGATTCAAGTAGACCTTTTTTTTGAAATCACCAATAGAAAACTTAAATGTCTCTTTACAAAGCTTCTTGGAAGAAGTTTCATCATTATGAAACATTTTTAGAAAAAAAGCAAGGACAAAAGAATTATAATAATGCAAAAGAAAATATATATGTAATCAAAAGATAAATTATGAAATATTTTGATAAACCATGCTATCCATCTCCACACAAATTGAAGGAAATAAAAAGGTTGCAAATGAAAAAAGCTACAAAGAAAATAAAAAGCAACACCAACTCATGCACACACAAAAACAAACAACATAAGAAAGGATATAAATAAAACAACCTACACAATAATAAAAAAAGGAAAAAAAACAATTAAATTCAAGAAAAGATAAAATGAGATAACCCAATGTGCTATAGAAAAATCGTGCATTGACAAGAATAGAGATGTAGAATTGTAATGAAGTTGAAATGTGCAAAGAACGAAGTGCAACATAGATAAAAATTGTAGCAAAAAAAGAAGTGTGCAAAGATTGAAGTGTAATAAAAATGAAGAACTAACCAAGGAAGAATAATCTTGCACATCAAATGATAAACAAAAAACAATGAAGAAAACCAAAAAAATTAAACAAGAAGAAGCACACAACAACATAAAAACAAGTGGAAAGTCAAAGGAAAAACACACATTGCAATGTAAAGACAAGATTCAAACAAAGTGACACGAAAAAAATGCAACAACAAAGAAGCATAAAGAGATGTTTAGAAAAAGAAAGCAATGACACAAATGCAACAAAATGAAAAAATGTTGACACAAACAAAATAACAAGCAAAGAAAAATAGAGAAAAAGGAGAAGCTTCGCAAAAGCAACGTCATCATTAACAAACCTGGACAACACGCAAAAACACAAAAATGAATGAGGGGAAAATAAAAGTAAATCCAAAAACTTTGTTAAGAAATGTATAGAAAAATATAGTGACAAATAAGTACAAAGAAACACTCATAAGAAGAAAGCAATCATTTACATGTAGCAAAGATGAAAAGTGAAACGTGAAAACAAGAAGACAAGTGGATAAACCTTGAGAAGGAGGAGCTTTGCAAAAGCAATGTCATGTTATCCTCAGGAGCTCTGCCTTGGGGATTGTGTCTCATATACTATGCTTTAGGGAATCTATGGCAAAAGGAAGCAAAAAGCATAAAGACTGCTAGGATTTTGATTTTTAAGAAATTCCTGTGATACCCAATGGGTATCCAGAGGGTACCTTCTGAGTATCACAGGAAAAAGCACAGTGCAGGCAATTTGGAAAACAGATCGCCTGCAAACATTTCATTTTCCAAAATGTCTCATGAAGCTCTGTAACACACTATCAAAATACATGAAAAATAAAATCTGAGGTCTTTACAGACCATTGGCTCCCTTCTTTTTCAAAGTCTTCAAAAATTTGTTATGGATAAGGGACCCTGGAGTAGGGTGATCAGGGACTTACAGGTTCATGTCAAACTGGTGAAGCGCCTTGTATGGGCTCCTTCACCAAAACATAAATACGTCAGAGCTTACAAAAGCATGATTTCACAGAAATTATCAACATCCACATTCACAATTTTACACCTCATCAGCCCAATTTCAACCAGAACTTAAAGCCCACAGAAGATAGAGAGAGACAAAGTCACACAAAGATATGATTCCAATGATTCTCAAGCTCCAAACAACTACAATCCTCCATTGATCCCTATTCTGGAATGTGCAACTGCACTCTGATAGGATGTTGGAAAACGACAGCAGAATGATGAGAGAATAAGGACATTTAAAACAATATTTACTCTGCACTCTCCACCCAACCTTTACAATCACACAAGTCATCACAAATTTATATCCACCTTTGAACTTTAGCCTACTTCTAATAGGATGCACTCATGGTGCCAAATTGGTAGGATTGATATCTTACCTCCACAAAGATCAAGGCGAACATCCCATGTAAAACTATCACATGCCATGAGATATATTAAATGAATGTCTCACAATTCCACACTTAAAAAACATGCACAGACATCAAGCATGCAAAAACAACTTTGATAGGATGTTAATATCCAACAAAATGACCGTAATGGGGAAGTGCTAATCATAATAGCCTGTAGTCCAAGTGTACAGATTACCAACAAATAGTCTCAAAGCTGCCATGAATGTGGCAATATGTGAAAAGGAGTTGGCACACATGGCACAGTTGGAGCCCAATCTGTCCTAATATGTTGTTGAAGGTAGCCAGTATTTCACTGACATGGGCTGTCAACAAGACCACACTCCACATGAAAGATACAGATGCCTTGAGGCACCAGGAACTAGTACGGGGACAACAATTGACGATGTAATTGCAAACAAAGATCTCATATCTCATACTCCCAAAACAAAAGAACAAAATCTCTCCAGGTTAAACCCAGCAGAAAGTTCCATAATTAACAATGCCAAATATATACCTCACACATCCTACCATTTGATTTACTTCCACGAATGATGAAAGAGAAGAGCCTCCCTCCCCTCTGAGCTAACTTTTGCTAGCTAGACTATGCTGTGTGTATGTAGAGGCTGTATAGACTGCCTCAATTAGAACTTAGAAACACCAGCAAAAAATATAGATGCTGTCAAACATTCACAGGTTTACAGTGCATAACCTACAGCTACTCCATGATAAGGGACAGCATATACTTGCCTATGTTCTTGACTTCCAAAATATACCATCACATTGATTCTTGAGAGCGCCTGACAATTCTACTCACCTTCCGCTTAAAGGCTTCCTTTGTCTCTCGCCATTCCTTCTGCATGATCCCATCAAGATGTCATGTGAGACAATTTCACAAGTCACACTCAAATCTCACACCTAACAGAACCTGAATAAAGACTGATGCACCAGAGACAGACAGTAACTTACCGCAGCATCAATATTTGCTGGTGACTCATCATTTGGACTGGACAGCATAGATATAATGCTTAGCAGAATTGTCTCTACCTGCATTTCCATGTGTTTCAATCAGCACAGACAACTGCAGATACAAGTTGACCTACATGAGATGACTGATGTAGGCCATTCATGGAGTGGTACACAATCAGAGATCATTTGAGAAACTCTATTTGGAAATTTCATGTTGGTTTAGCTTTGGAACTTATGTCTACAACTGAATAAAAGGACAGTATCTGGTGTTGTTTCAGGTTTCTAAATGGAACTTTTATTTTTACACAAAAACCACAATCCAAGTATCTTATGGCCTGAACCCAATGTGCTAGTAATTTAAATCACATGAACAATGGTGCAATGTGCTGGATGAAATTTGCAAGAAGAGAGAGTCAGAAATTGACAGGTGAAACTTACTGTATGCACTGGTGACCATCGTTCACTAGCCAGCTCATAACCATTTGGATCATCTCCAGGTGCATGAAGAATGGAGATGCAAACACGTCCATCAGGGTACACTGAAGACAAGGCAAACCACCATAGGTCCAGATGTAAGCTCCAATTTCTTCACCAGCCTTTGCATACAACAAGAAGAGATGCTCCATAGATAGAAAATTTTAGAAGTGCAGGATCAAGGCATGCATTAAAAATATGATGCTACATCTTGTGTATTCTGTATCCAAACAGACCAACAAATGAGGACTGCTCACATTGAGAAAGGAATATGTCCATAATTCAGTATCTGCCTGGCTGAAAGTGCTCACCATTTGGATGCCACATGTCTGATGTGAACCTCACTGAAGGAGGGCTGTTAGGATAGTTCAATGGGAAACTCATGATGGCATTAAAATACCCACCCTCACTGCAAAATAAAAAGCAGACGCTACATCATCAAACACATACCTGTGTAATCCAGCTATTCGCATTGCATGATGCACTTAAAGCAGTCTTCTTTATTCACTGACCCTGAATCTTTTCATACTTATGGAGTTGCGATATTACAAGGGCATCAAATTGCTGTTGCAAATCTACTGTACAATCTACCATGCTATCTGGATAACACAACACATCACATCTCACTAATTGGAGAAAAAAAAATGACAACCCCACATTTATTAACCACCATGAGACTAGAATAAATGTCAGCCCCTCAATTCCCATCAAGAAATTCAGGATTTCAGAAATGCACACCATAGACCACATACCTCTTCAACACACCACAAAAATAATATTTGACATGTCAAGTAAATGCTTATAACTAGCAATCACCAGAACGGCCTGACCATCCTTCCAACCTTCCAATGTCTGCACCTCCACATTCTGCATCATTCACAACTTCAACTATAACCCTAAATCACTGAAACACATTCTACAGGACAAAGGTCCTGAACACAAAGATGCACTTGGTCAGAAGTTCTTACTAGAGTGTGTCTGGAGGACCAATGATAGTTACATTCCATTCAAACAAGTTGGAATCATCTACGAGTCCTGCTGAGAAGCCATCAACCGGATTCCTCGACAAATCTGTGGCACAAGCAGAAACCATCACACTTTTTAATCTCTCCTTCCTAAGATAGTTTGTGACCCGCAACTTGAAGCTTCTAGCAAAGCCTAGCAATCCTTTTTACAAGAATTGCTGACACAGACCACCTATTCCAGCAGCAAATTGGTAGAAAGTCCCAAATTCATACCAATCTATTGTTGTTCCTTCCACCAACACAGAACTACCTGCACCAAAACGTGGATTGTTCTATTGCAACAACAACCCATTACCTAATAACCCAAGTCATTGCAATATTCAGTGACTTCACCAACCAAGAGTATTGCACCTGTATCCACAGATACAACCTCTAGATGAAAAGAAAAAAGATTTGCATCCTGAAAATGCAGGAGAAGAGAAGTTCTTTATGTGTGAAACAGATAACCTTCACTACAGTTCTGTTATGCTGCACCATTCACAAAAGAATAAGCCAGTTCCTAAAATCACAAAACATTGTCATCATATATAATATACACAAAACAATATTGCTATCCTATAAAACATACACCTCTGTTGACTTGTAGAGAGAGAGAGAGAGAGAGAGAGAGAGAGAGAGAGAGTCATAGACCACAATCACAACCTACCAAATCAAAAGTACTGCTTCCAGAAAAACAATCTTCAATCCCTTTTCTTCCCTAGGATTCAGTTTAAGGATGGAATTCAGCTTCTGCCAGTTGTAACTTTGATATATAAAAATGGCAATCAGTTGCAGCAGGGTCAACCTTTGACGTAGGTTTTTAGTGACTGTGCTTTCAGGAAATGGAAACCCTAAAAAATAGACAAGGAAATGGAGATGGCGTTTGATCATCGACCGAGGTCTCTGAGGCTTTGGAAACATCAGTCACGCAGATTTTTTGACAGACTCGAATACAACAGCAAGGTCATACCGATACAAAAGTCGATATTGTCAAACACGACCGACAACAAACAAGAATGCGTGATTCTTCTTATGGAGTGTTGAAAGCAATGCGAGCAGAGCATCACTAACATCATATCAAGCTTCAAAAGAATGCAAGCAAGGAGGACTAGGTAAAAAAAATCTGCTGGGGAGAAAACCGCAAGCCAAGGGGTGAAAAAGAATGAAAGAAATAGCGACTGACCAGGCACAGACACATAACAGTTGAAGCGAGAAGTGGTGGAACCTTAAGGGGGAAAAGGCGTTCACCTTTAAGCTGCTTACGCAGCAGAAGACTGGCTTGATTGTGCGACATCCTCCGCACGGCTTCCTGAGTTGCACCGGCTAACAACCCCCTTACACCCGGGGTTGCAGCTGCGGGATATGATGATTTTTCCACAACGATTGATTAGGAGGAAAAAGAAAAGAAAAAGAGAGAAAGACGAGCACTACGACTTCTCTAACGTCCAGACTATGATGCGCGAGAGGTATGGCGTTGCCCCGCGATACAAGAAGTCGAGGGCGATCGAGAATTGCTGCAGCGAGAAGCAGAAGAGAGCCCTTACGGTGCATCAGCAACGCGGTGGGAGAGGGAAGAGGCATGCTGCACTGAGGGCAGGCAAGCAAGGGCAGGGTTAGGAAATCTCGGGCAGGAGGCATATGAGATTGGGGGGCACCTGGGCAGGCAAGGAAGGGCAATGTACGAAAGCGTGGGCAGGAGACATGGGCCAATGGGGTGCGCGGCCAGGCAAGGAAGGGCAGGGTGGGAAACCCCGGGGAGGAGGCGTGGTGCATTGTGGAGCACCGGGGCCGGCAAAGGAAGGGCAGGGTAGCAAAGTGCGGGCAGAAGACATGGGGCATTGGGGAGCGCGGAATGGAAGGGCAGGGTAGGAAAACGCGGGCAGCCTTGTGGACCACCGCCGTAGCGTTGCCCAACGAAGGGTTGTGTGTTGGGCAGCCAGCCAATGTGGACAAGGGTTCGGACGGGCAGATTGCCACACTCTTTTTCCTTTGCCTTTTCATCATATGAGTAGGCCGGCAGCATAGGTACCTACAGACCTATGTTTTGGACGTAGGGTAAGGGCCGTTCAGCAGGACCAGGGTCGGCACACTTCATGAACTTGGGTAGTTGAGTCGCCATGCCGGATATCTGGAACGGCCCCTTAGACACGCCTTATATTCAACATCTAAAGAACCTTTTATTAAGAAAGTTTTTTTTAATGGTAACCTTTGAATATCAAAGAAAAAATTTGTTATCAATGTTGGGTGGGTATTAAAAAAGTTGTTATCCATGTTGGGTGGGTATTAAAAAAGGTTGTTATCCATGTTAGGTGGGTATTTAAAAGGTTGTTATCTATGTTGGGTGGGTATTAAAAAGGGGTTGAGTATTTAGTTGTTTTCAATATGCTTCTCTCACTAAGAATCATCAAGTATCACATAATTATCTCGTTAATTTCTCATGATCTCAGATTATGATAATCGATTGATTGAATTACATTTTCATATTTTTCAAAATGTTGATACCCACATGGAGTCAAAAGCTTTTACCCAAATTTGGTTTTATAAATATGTAAAGCTCAAAGTCTAGAGCCTTTAGATCCAGTCCTCTAGAACTTACACATTTCATTACAATTTGGAATTCTCTCATATCTATGTAAGCCCAACGAAAACACAAACCTGGAATTCAAACGTTAGCGATGAAGCCACCACTCTCAAAGGGAGGTAGATGTCCCAACATGTGAAGACACGAATCCAAGTTAAATTCCTACAAGTCATATGTTTAAAAGTTTAAGAGGCAACTAAACCCATTGTTAGTACTACTCAATTTAAAAATGGAAGATGCTTGCATCTTTTGAATAGTGATATAAATCGGTTGGTGAAGGAAAATGACCAATATGGATAGTGGAGGACCTTTGTGTTTTTTCATACCTCAAGTCATGTTGGCACAATTGTGTAAGAAACAACCATCTACTCATTTGTGCAAACATTCAAAAACCTGGATTGTTAAAATGAGGAATTGATATGTTGGATGCTTATCACAGTAACTCATCTCCTTTATACATGTGTTGCCTTTGATGTAGCAAGGTTTTGTGTAGAACATGATAAAGGCAATAAATCCTTAATGTCAAATGCATTTATGACAACATTATACCTCACCTTTGAAAAGGATGATGTTAACATATCAACCAAAGTAGTTGAATCTAGTTGAAGGAATGTGCACATGCAAGTAATCACTCTTGTTTCACGTGGAAGTAGATTTCATGAGCAATGGATGCAATTGAATCAATGGTTGTGTATATATATATGCATTGTGGAAGGCCCATAATTTGAAAGATCAAAGAATGGGGAATCCTAATCAAATTAAAAATCTCATGGAGATAAATATAAACACAAATGAAACTTTGGGAGGAGAAGTCAAATCATATGTCATGCATGTGCATGAAAGAATGTGAGATTGATGACCCTTAAGCATTTGGACTGAAAGAAAATGGTGGAGAAATAATTATTAATTACAAACAAAGGAATGAGAATAATGTGCCAAAACCATATAATATATATATATATAGAATATGAGACTATATAGTCTCATATTAAATAGTTGTGGGAACCCCCAAAATTCAATTTTGTGATGGGCCCATCACCAAAAAAAGAAAAGGGAAAAAAAAAAGCTTTCGACCAATCCCAAAATAGATATGTTTTTTATAGTAATCTCCTTCTTGGGTTGTTTATTAGGGTTTTAATTTCTAACAAGGTTTGCCGCCATTTTTGACCAGGGCGAATTACCACACTTCCTAGAAGGGTGGGTAGGAACTGAGGAATAATTAATTAATTAATTAATGATTGGGGGAGACATGTGCTGAAGTACAAGACACTAAATTAGCCATGGGCCCTATTTGCAGAGACCATAATACAAAAGCATTGCTTGCTTCTTCTTTTTTTCTTCCCAGACTGCCCATTTGCCCGTCCAAGATGTTTCCATAAGAGTCCCCAGACATTTTGGTGCTACCCATTACAAAAAAAAGAAGGTAGTACATAAACCCATTGCTAATCTAATGTCAGCACTGCTGCCTCCCTTGTATTATATTATTACTAGGTATATTATATTATTACTTTATATATACCCTAGGGATTTCATTCATGATTTTTTAAAAAATCCTTAAAAAAAATAGTGAAATGAATATATATTTGCCAAACATATGAACTTAGGTAAATGTATTGAAAACCTAATAATAACTAATTAATTATCATAGGCTATATAATAATTTCTGAATAATTTCACATATACTCAATATGTTGTTGACAATATGATAGTAGCCTAGCCTTAGTCTAGATCACGAATTTTATTTTATTTTTTCAAATTTATAGAAAAAATTAAAAAAGTTGAATATATTTAAATTGATTTATAAAAAAGTAAAATTTAATTTGAAAAGTAAAAATTGAAATTTTAAAAATAAATTTGAATTTTGGTCAATGTAGAAGCTGAGCTTAGGCTAGGGGTATATAAAAAAGGAAGCAAGGAGGGATATGAAGGAAGGTCAGAAATGGGTTAAGTTAGGGTTTGTGCCAAAGCTTAGTAAAAAGCCAGAAAGACTTGGAAGAGTAAGTATTTTGGGTACCAGTGCAAGGTCTGTTTGGGTCTCATTATGGCCCTCATTATGGCGATGCGCAGGCTGCTTCACGTGGTTTCGCCACTCTCTCTCTCCTCTTGCTCTGGCTCTTGCTCCTCCTCCTCCTCTCGTGCTGCTGCTCTTGCAGCCACGAGGACGCCTTTGCGTAGCAAGCTCTGTTGGCAGCAGGCGTTTCTGGTAGCCACAACAAAAGGCCAGGAAGTTTGTGCATCGGCGGGGTTCTTTACGGAATCTTCTTCTTCTCCTGCCGTTTTTGGTGGTTGTTCCGGGGTTTTAGAGGCCAAGGATAGTAGGGTTTCGGGTGCGAGCTTCAACAAAGGCGAGAGGAGGAGGAGGAGGAGGGGGGCTGAGAAGAGGGGATTCGGGAATTATTCTTCTTCTTCTTCGTCGTCGTCGTTGTCGTCATCGGTGATGGGGCTTGGTGTGCAACAGGAGAGGGCTGTGGCAGTGGAAGGAGCCATGGATCCGGTGCAGAAACGTCTCATGTTTGAGGATGAGTGAGTTGCTGCTGCTACATTCTTCCTTTTCAATGAAAACAACAGTTTTGTCTTCTTTTTCTTTGTTTTGGAAAGGGTTTGTCGTCGTATTCGTCGTCGTCGTCGTCGTATTTTTTATATAAAAAACCAACGCGTAATAGGATCGGATGCCATAGGATAATGTGAAGAAGATTATAGCATGAATTAATTCAACAGTTTTGTTCTCTTTTTCTTTTTTAAGGAAAGGGTTGTTGTTGTTGGTTTTTATAAATAACAATGTGTAATAGGAGTGGATGCTACAGGATGTGTGAAAAAAATTATACTATGGATTATTACTGGAGACGTTGCTGTATCTTTGGTTTTTTTGTCTTGAGCTTTTGTGGCGCTGGTTGAGTCCTTTGAATCCTTTGGAGTTTCATTCATGACTCATGTTGAATGCCACCCGATCATAATATGCATGCAGGTGCATATTGGTGGATGAGAAAGACAATGTAGTAGGACATGACTCCAAGTACAATTGTGAGTTTCTAGCTACGATGTCACACAGACTCTTTTGCAGTTTCCTGCTTGCATCGGCATGGATTCCAGACTCTTTTGCAGTTTGCTGCTTGCATTGGCATGGAATCCAGCTGACCTAATGTTTGGGAAATGTTTTGTAGATATGCCTTGATTTATTTATTTTTTCAGTTTTTTTCATATGTTGTGTTGAGCGGCAGGTCATCTCATGGAGAAGATTGAGGCTGAGAATTTGTTGCATAGAGCATTCAGTGTGTTCTTGTTCAACTCCAAAAATGAGCTTCTTCTTCAGGTATCCAAATAATACTCTATATATCTTGGCTGCATGCCTCTCATGCCTTTGGAGACAAACAGACAGACAGACTAATATGATGCATGCTGTGATATACATTCTGAATTGGAAAGTGGATGATGTTACAGAAGCGATCGGCAACAAAAGTGACTTTCCCCCTTGTGTGGACCAATTCATGCTGTAGTCATCCTCTATACCGAGATTCTGAGCTGATCCAAGAGGGCCACCTTGGTATGATGTTCACACCTATACCCTCCTGGCTTTCATTTCCTGGGAGGAAAAGAAGGTCAGAAATCTGGTGTTCAGTTACCAGGGATTTTGCTTCTCTGGGGATGACAGTAAGAGTTTCTGATGCTCAAAGCATTGCTGGGTATTGCAGGAGTGAGGAATGCTGCTCAAAGAAAGCTTTATGATGAGCTTGGAATTGTGGCTGAGGATGCCCCTGTGGATGAGTTCACATGCCTAGGCCGCATACACTATAAAGCTGCTTCAGATGGCAAGTGGGGCGAGCATGAATGTAAGCTTTCACATGGAACTCTAGAGATGCAAAGTTTCTAACAGGCATGATGAGCAAAGTTGCCCCCCCCCTAAATACTTTTGCTTTGTCTCCTGATGCAGTGGACTACTTGTTGTTTCTGCATCGCGATGTCAAAGTTCAACCCAACCCAGAGGAAGTTGCTGACATACAGTATGTGAACAGAGAGCAGCTGAAGGAAATTATACGCAAGGCTGATGCAGGGGAGGATGGCACAATGCTCTCTCCATGGTTCCGGATTGTAGCAGACAACTTCCTACTTGACTGGTGGAAGAGAGTGGACGATGGCACATTGGCAGAGGCTGCAGATATGGCCACTATTCACAAATTGTAGCTGAAAAAAGAAAGATCCACAACATCATACACAGCTCCAGGGTATGCTTACAATTTTCTTGGCTGGTTCCTGGTCATGTGGGCTTCTGGAAGCTGGAATAAAGATACATTGTTGGGGTAGGAGCATGGAGATATGAAAGGAGCAAGTATGCTTTAACAAGATTTGAGTTTGCTTATGATCAACACAATAAAAGAGAAAATGACACCAGTTTTGGATGATCACGAGATGCACAAAGTATTCCAAACAGATTTCAGGTCATTGGTGTCAATGAGCTTCATGTTGATGTAACAAAGAATTATGTGCAAACTTAAGGATGCTGTTTGAACCCTTGTCGGGTGGGTTGTTTGAAAGCATTCATGGGTTCTCGAAAAAAACTTGAAAATCACACCACTAACAAGCTATTATAATTTCATCATTAAGATAGAAAATAATGATTGAGTAATGTATCGTAACTATTCAAATTGATAAAAACAAGATGAGATTGACACTATGATAATTGTGGATTATTAAACAAAAAACCGAAATGATTAAGTTCATTAAACTTGAAATAGATGGTCTATGGATCTATTTAAAGATTGCAATTTGAAACTTGTAATAGGGTTAGATCATTAAACCCTAAAATTGCCAACCATTTGATTTCCTATTGCATGTAATGTTTTGATGATCAATTTGGTCACAATATGGCATAATCTATAGCTTCGAATGGCAGATCATTTCCCATAACCTGAAAGAAATATATGATACTAAAAATTCTAGCTCAGTACTTTACAATGAATGGTGCATTGGTGGGTTGTTGGGTCACATAATTCATCCATACATGGCTATGGGGAGATCTAGACAACATGTGTGTAGGCAACACACATTTGTTCGAACAATGTTGGCTTAAAATATGGGGGTTAGCTCAACTTATGTTACATTAAGAATTGGGAGAATTTTTTTAGTGTATGTGCAGGGCAGCTTGCCCTTGTCAACATTTCAGCTGCAACAACAGAGGATGCAGCTTATTCAGAAGGTAGGGTTAAAAGAGTAACCTTACACACAAGAGTTATATGTGAAGTCAGGCAATTAGGGGGCGAGAACAGCCAGTTTCGGCATAATAGGGCATCAAATGTGTAACCCAGAATGAAAATTTTACAAAGCGAAATAACTGGGATCCAGACTAGTTTTTCCACAAATTTTGGTGGTTGAGTGAGTTTCATCTTGTCTTTCCTTTTTCTCGAGCGTCTCCACTGCTGCTACATATATTCTCACTGCTCCTACCTGTACAACTACTACAATTACTCTCGAACGTTCTGCATTAAATGCTAAGTTTCAGCAGCATTTCATACTGAGATTTAATAAGATTTCCATACTTTGCAGATACCACTGAAAGAGGCGATAGGGGGTTAAAGAGAGGGTGACTTTATGGATAACTTTATAAAGTACCTCTTGTCTTCAAACAGAATTGCAGCCTTGAAAATTCTACCAGATCTTTACCCTAGCTTGGTACCTTGGAGGGGGCCGAGTTGTGAGGATTCAGGTGCAACACTCAGGTCCCACCTTGCACTACTGGCCCGCATTCATTCTCAGAACAGCCCCATTGAGGTGTAGAGCGTAGACTTCACACCAAGTTCTCAACAGAGCAATCATTTTTGGTGGACAAATTCTGGTTTCCAAGGTTTTGATGCTTCTAAGTACGAGGTGGAATAGGCCACCAAATCCATAAGAGAAAATTTGCAGAAGAGAACAAGATTTTTGGGTATCTCTGAAAGCCCATTGAAAAAGGATTAAAACAAGTGTTGCAAATGAAGCACAAATTCCAACAACTATTGTCATTTCTGTCAGCAGCTGTCTGGAGCTCATGGAGGGCAAAATATATGTTTTTTTTTTGTTTGTTTATGGAGGAGGGGATGATTCTTCCTCCCAGTAGAGTCATTGAATCTGGAGCCCTCCTCTAGTAGCCTAACAGACATGACTCTAGCATGGATGATGATTCAGGTTTGCATAGAAGGAAAAAAACAAAGGGAGAAAACCAAGCCAGAGTGAACCAAAAGCTCACAAGTCACACACCACAATGGAAACACTTTTTCCATTGAGTTTCAGTTCCCTAACTAACCACAGTGGTTAAGCTCAGTTGCTATTTTACTAACAAACAACCCACGAGCCCTTAACCTACCATCTACAGACATTACTAGCTTTGGAGAATCCAGAGTTATAACCAGTGTTGGTTTACTTAACAAACAACCCACAAACCCTCAACCAATTGATTGATCATAGGCAGAATTTTTGCTAAAATAATTATATACTAAAAAAATGTGGGTTCAATTGCCTCAATCTGAAAACATTCCACTATTTCAACAATAATTTATGAGTACAATAATTCCCATATCTGTCGTGGATATTGTTGAGATGAGATGAAGTTGGTAAGGAGTAATAGCAACGAGAACCGTTGGGTTTTAACACTTTGGATCTGAGTACGCTGGTTCGATACCCAGATCCAGAATGGCCCAAATTGTTAACACTTGGATCTGAGTTCGATACCCAGATCCACAGAACCACTGATTTTTAACACTTGGATCTGAGTACCCGCACAACACTGGTTTTATATATAACATCTTGTTTGATGGTGGACAAAGGAGATTTCCCAAAGACCTGCATGTACAGATTAGATACTCCATTCCACTGCAGCTAGGGAGGTGTGTATAATTTGGACTTTATTTAATTATTTTTTGGTCTGTAAACTTACAGAGAGCCTGCTAGCTGCCATGTACAAGGTGATGGAAACTTTGTCAACCACTTGTCATTAAAGTGTTGAAACTTACAGAAGAAGAAAACCCAACACATAATGTCATTTAAGGGTTTGCACCTTCCAAAGGACAGTCATTTATCCACAGTGGTCCACAGGCAAACACCCCCCCCCCCCAATTCATGATGCCTTGTAACAGCAGGAACCATTTGGGGGGGGGGGGCACATTTGTTGGGCTTGTGTACCAAGGCAAGAATATTGTGTTTAGATTCATTATAGAATATAGTAGCTTAAGGGATTTTGGCCCACCTAGGTAATAATAATAATAGGTCTATTTGTACATGAGGATTTTTGAAAGATGATATTTTGGCTTGTGTTGAAACTTGAGATTAGTTACAGAGTTATAATAATATTTTGTTGAAGGATTTTGGTTTCTTTTTTTAGAGGATTTTTTGAAGATTATATATTTTGCATGGTGAAATAGTTTGAGTTTCCATAATTCTTCTTTTGCGTTAAGATTCAATTCTTCAACCCAGATTCAGCAACATTACTGGTTCTCACATTGTTTTTCATCCATCCACTGAAAAAGCCTGTTACGTCTCAGTTGTGGATGAACCCCAACTGAGTTGATGTTGAGTTTCTTCACCTTGGCAACCTTAAATGTCATATGTATAATATAGGTCTTGTAGATAAGTAGGAAGATAAAGAAAATAGGTAGCTACTAGGTAAATAGATGCAAGTAAATGTATAGAGTACAAAGGGTCTCTCTTACCATTGAGCTGTTTTGATCACGATAGCCTAATGGAAAGCCATTGACATAAGGCCTTGTTAATTTTGTTGATGTAGGGATAGTTTGCTTTCCATTGGAGAGTTACAAGACCCTTGAAAATATGCAGTTAGCTAATCAGGTTAGGAACATGATTTGAGGAACACATGTTCTCATGAATAAGGACAAAATGCCATTTTAAATGGTGAGTCCCACAACTTGACTCGTATCTCTTTGCAATTGATCAATGCTTGACTGATAGAGTTGTGAGATGACTTTGACGACCATAGCTTAGCTTGGAAAAAACATAACGGAAAGTTGCTCTGAGCAGCAGCCTGATGGAAAGATCTCCTTACTCTCTCCTGGCCAGACTATGGATGGGTAGGTATGCTAATGCTGCTTCCTGACAAGAAAAAAAGCTTAAAAATTTGAGCTAAACCTGTGGTGTTAGGGATGCCTTGGGTTTTGAATTCTTGGGTTGAGGGGATACCATGCCTAATCAGTTGGATGCTTGCAACCCAAATGTAAAGTAGTTCCTTCATCCTTCTAAATTAGGATCATGCTTTTTATGAGAGAGTAGTAGACCTATACATTCATCCTCTTTTTTTTTTAAATTTATCTAAAAAATATTTGGAACACCTTCACATGACAATAATATGTCTCAAGTCATTGGTCATAGAACTAATTTTAAATAAATAAATAAATAAATAAACAACTAAAATAATTTCAAATAGTTTGCTTGTTTCTTGGGTTTGTCAATAATAATATGTAGTGAGGACCACCACCACCACCACCATTGGGTGTGAGAGTACCCTTTTTGCCTTTTTACTAATAATGCAAGGAATTTTTAATCATGTACTAGCATTATGATCTAATAGCCACTGACACTAGTAAATTGGCTTGTACATTCTACTTTAGATGAAGAAAAAGGCTTTAAAAAAGTGTGAAAGGGGGTTTACTCAAGATCCATTCATTGTCCTTTCTCAGATTATTTTTTATAATGTAAGCCTAAATGGTGATGATCCATAGGAAGATGTAAAGAAAAAAAATGGCCATCATCCCTATGAACTTTTTAGTCAAATCTGGCTATAAACCAGATATGAAGTATGTACAATTTTGAAAAAAAATCAAAAATTTTGTATATTACTTATGGCTATACACTAGAAATCAAAATATAAAAATTTGGTGAATTTCACTATTTTTGGGGATCACTTTTGGCATGTGAAAAACCTTTGAAAAACCACTTAATTTCCAAGTTTTTGAATTTCTGATTTAATGTTTTTGGCAAAAAAATTGCCAGTGAAAAACAAGGCTGGATACATTGGTATGCACAAGGCTTGGTAAAAGAAATTGATTGCTTTTGATTGATGGGCCATAATATAATTGACCTACTGCTTGATGATATTTAAATAATCTCTCACTTTATACTATCGTCTAATTTTTCAATGATCAACAGGAAAATTTTAGCCAAATTTGGTTTTGGCTACAAAATAAATTTGAAAGTAATTCAGAAAAAAACAAAAAACCCATCCTTCTATAGCTTTTGGCTTACCTACTTTTAACCATTTATAGAAATCTAAAGGTTGTTTTGCAAAAAAAAAATTGTTCAATTCTGGATATTGAAAATCTCAAATGGCACATGATTTTAGCATTTTAAAAATGTTTAATATAACTTTTTTGGCTATACATAGCCAGCAAAAAAGAAAAAGGAAAAGAAAAAGGCCACTTGTAAGGAATAGGTAGTGGATTGGAGAGAGGAGAAGAAATGGGTACAAAATTCCAATGGATGTCTGGAGATAATGTGGCCTGGAACTGGTGACAATACAAAAGGCATGCATAACAGAGTGTACCCACATATAAATAAATGCTTCTTAATGGTGGATCACAAATACCCATTGAGTGGACATTAGTAGGTACCATTTATATTAGAGAGCATCCTCCATTGTACAAAAGCATATGATTTAATACCTGGTGTAATAAAGCTTTGAAGTCATTGGTCCAAGCATTCACCCCGCTCACCACCCCCTCAACTAAAGAGTGAAGATCCTCTTCAACAACAATGAAAGTGAGAAGAAAGCTTTGGGAGAGTTATGATTATGGGATCAAATTTTGTACAGTTTTTGAGTGTCAACTTCAACTTTCAGGTACAAGAAAAGAGGAGTGTGTCCTTTTTCATGGGATTTTTTGTCATTAAATTGGCCTCAACAAACAAGGGCACTTTAGAAGCCCTAACATAACATATACCATATATGTCCATAGTTTGTTAATGCAGTCCAGTACAAGAGTTATACAGCTGCAATTATAGGCATGTTAGGGGTGCTAGTAAGTATGTAACATGCTACAAGACCCTTGGCACATATTAGAGTTATTCGTAAAGTCACCCTGTTTTCTTCACCCTGTATTTGGGCCTCCTTTCACCCCTTATCCTCTCTTTCAGTGGTATCCGCAAAGTAAGGAAATTTTATTAAGTCTCAGTATGAAATGCTGAAACTCAGCAGTCAAATGCACAAGGTTCAAATGTAATTACAGAAGTTGTAGTACAGGTAGGAGTAGTGAAAAAAACTTATATATATATATGTGTGTGCGTGTGTGTCTAGCAGCAGTGGAGGCGCTCTGAAAAAATGAAAGACAGGATGAAACTCAATTTACCACCAAAATTGATGGTTTTGTGAGTTTCACCCCTCTTCGAATGCTAATGTATGTTTTTGTAGGTTTTTTTTTTAAAAATCTCAACCTGTGTGTCACCAAACTCAGGGTTCTGGGTGCTGTGTTTCCCTTCCATTATGGATAACTCCATTACCTGGCATACGTTTCTTGACTAGGTAACCAGGAAGGGGGCGGGTTCGTTATCAACAATATTCATCCATGGCATGGATGGGTTGAGACTATATCATTGGGGGCAATGAGAGCTGAGAGTGCTACCTTGTGGTGGTTACTAGTAGGTCACTACTGAAACCTAAGTTGAATGTTATGGGTTGTAACTTGTGACTCGATAGCTAGTTAGAGTGTCGAGATTCTCAATAGGGATGGTTATGTATCATGATCAACAACACCATGCAATGTAACTCGAATGTGCTTGTACCCTAAGAAACCCTAAAACCCTTGTTTCAGTTCCATGTTTTCATACCCATGATGGGCATGAAGCAATGTGACACAAATGTGTGTGTGTGCACATGTTTCAGTTCCTTTGTTTTTCCACCACTATGGGGCACAATGCAATGGTGGTAACAGAAATTGCCATATGAATGCCATTTTCTTCAATGTGATATTCTTTCACATGAAGTTTGTCATAAATCAACACTTCTCTTGCATAAAACCCACGAGTATTAATATTCCCATCCACAATGGAACTCAAATGCTAATTTAAATTAGGCTTCTGGATGGATGGATGATTTTGTGTTTTCAATCCAAGTTGGTTGCACACATTAATGGTGCCCACCTCAGGACACAAGCTCATGAGTCCTGAGTGGACTGGTCTCAACTGTTTTTTAGTACCAAAAAAACGACAAAACTGGGTTCATTCAACTCCTTATGTGAAACATGAGCTAGTTGTGGCCCATGGGGAACATGTGCTATGATACAAGTGTGATGACTACTACTATCTTAGCCCTCACACAACTGACCTAGTTGGAGATGGTCACGAACTTGGGTCCCAACAGCTCAATCATTCCAAACCCGAAACTAAATCCAATGATTAACCAGGACTCTCCTCAAGAAGAAACTATATCAAAGTTCACATGACACTCGCCACACTCAGCGTCTCTTTCCATTAGGTTGTTGTGATCACAGCTACACTTCAGTTACTCTCGAGGCGAGGCAAGTAAGTACTTGGGGGAGGGGTTGGAATCAGCCACCCGTGCTATTATTTATTAACTTTGATAATGACATGCTATTGACAAATGAGTTCTATCCTTTAATCATATTCATCAATGATATGCATTGGTCGAGTATTTGAAAATATTTTCTTCTAAAAGTGAAACCAGATATGTGTGTGTGTGTGTGTGTGTGTGTGTGCGCGTCTAAGCTTTACAAGTTTGAACAAAAGGGATTTTGGGACCAACAACAAGAAGATGATGCTAAAAGACACATTATTGAAGAGAAGTGATTAGGTGTATACATATGGCCTACATTATTATTACCTTAGGGTTGAAATGTTCAAATTGTTGTTGAAACTAATCATTTGACACAATTAGTGTTGGATATGAATCTTGTGGGTTTCTCTCTCTCTCTCCTCTTCATCTTATTAGTGCAAACTACTGACAAAAATGTTGGCTTTGAAGGAGAATGTGTGTGTGTGTGTAAAAGTGTGTGTTTTTTTGCTTGGTTCTTTTCTTGAAGAAAGGAACCCTGGAAGAGGATAGGAAACTTGGGATCACATGAGTGCCATTTTCTTCAATGTGATGATATTCTTTCAATATTATTAGTTTTTCCCATTTAGAAAATGCAAAGCTCCTGGGACACCTGTGGTGATGATCAAATAAGTGCATGAATTATTCTCAAACTGGGCACCACCACTCCACCGCTCCTGACTTGGCAATTAGAACATAATTTAATTAATTAAACATAAATAACTGCTACTGCATAAAAACCTGCTCAAAATATTTGTTTATTTATTTATTTATTTATTTTCCACAAACAAACAAACAAACAAATTACTAGATCAACACAATATTCAGAATAAAACTCGTTTTTGGGGGCGGGGGGCTGGGTGGTGATTTGTGGGATTGGAACACAACATAAATTCACGATTTCTCATAGTATCTTTTGGCTTGTAAAGATTTCTTCCTTGGAAAGGATATCATATTATGTAAGTTGAGGTAGGCTTAGCTTGCTTTGTTTGTTTGTTTGTTTGTTTGTTTGTGGAAATAGACAATATGCAAGGGGAGGAAAGTTTGATTCTTTGCACAACAAATTACTACCTAACTTGAGCAACTCAATCGGATTTCGTCTCCATCAAGGCAATATTCTCATCCATGAAGCTCAAACGCGACATGCCATGCATTCAATTCGTGGAGTAATATCATCTGACCCAAATGCATTAATGTTATAAATCTCATTAGCCTTTGACGATTGGTATCATGTTTTATTTTTTGTTATGTTACAATCATGCATCCCATGTATCTCCATTTCTGAGCAACCCTTTAACCAACGACAACAAAGCTTATCATTGTAGTGTCCTCCATAACCAAATTAAATTACTTGTAGCAAATTGTTTTAGCCAAAGTGACTTAACACCCATCATTGCACCATGGAAGATGGATGATGTGTGGATAGAAAATATTTTTTCATTTTATTTCTATCCCATATATGGTTGGTTAGCTATGTACCAACAATCCACATTTGTTCTTCTAGTTCTTGGGTACTTATCAAGTGTTATATGTACTTACCTACTTACATTGTAATCACTTACATTATTTACCTACTTATTTATAATATTTACAAGTGCTAGGTAAGTGTTTGGTTTGGTGGGTTAAAAACAATGTTGTTCTGGTAGTAAGTATTGGAAATATCAAGTGATTTTTAATATTAGGTTTTTTAAAAAAACTTTGGGTAAAGGTTTAAATTTAAAAATTTTAAAATTTTTGCTACTAGTATGCTATCAATATTAATTTGTATGCCATTCAACAAACCAGTATTAACACAAGTATCTGGCATTGGACATGCATTCCAATATCAACTTGAATCTAGGTATCAAGTTTAGGGTTTTGTTGTTCAAAGTGGGTTTGACTATATGCAAGAAAAAAACAAGCACAACAAGCAAACATTGTGCATTGGAGAGCAAACAACAACAAACAAACAAGGAGCAAATTGAATTTCAGAAAGAATATAAGGTTTAGGGTTTTATAAAAGAATGTTATGTACAAGATCTAAGCACAAAATTTGAGTAGATTTGCAACCCGTATAACATCATCTAGCCTCAAGGATCCTCATCTAGCATCAATGATCTTCACCAAGCAATTTTTTTCTTCATTTTGTCTTTTCCAAATAGCTTGCCTTTTCAAGATAGTCCTCATTTTCTTCCATCAATGCATTTACAACCTTAAAAAAAGTTGTCCAATTTGTCTCCATCAACAAGCTTGCAATCAAGCCATGCATCTAAGGGCCAATTTTTGTATATAATGACAAGCTTGTCAATATTCTCAACTCCAAAACGACATCATCACAAACTAATGAGCATGCCTAAAATTCAAAACATCCACTTAATCTCAATCTATGAACTCAACATGCCCATAATTTGTTGTGCCAAAAAAATCACATTTGGGAACTTAAACTCATTAGCAAACCACCGCATTAATGGATCAAGACCATATGCATTTTCCACATGGAATTTGCAAAACAAAGTCTACCTTTTCTAAACTTTGTAATGTATGTAATTGTATTTGGAAATCAACTTGTGCATCTTTCAAATTAACTTCCTTCATGCCCGCACATGCGTTAGCTTCATTCATGACATATTGACATGCCTTGACATGCTTTGACTAAAACAAACATTAGCAAATGGTTGAGGTAATTGTAAAAGTTTGCATGACACAATAGAAGTGAGGGTAGTTGTGAGAAAATTTAAGTTAGCTCCTTCATCCTTTACATACATAATCACCTTATTTTTCAAGTTGAATTCAAGCAATAATATTTTCACTTGTTTTGTAAGAGTTGCATTAGAAGTGTCACATGCTTTAAATAGTCCAATAGTTATGTGACAAGAAATCCAACAAAGGTTAACGAGATTGACGACCAAAGCAAAAGTGTCATAGCCTAACCTCGACATCCAAAGATCAAATGTTGTTGGCATAATTGTACCGTGAACAACCATAAAAAACACATAAATTGTCATGATTTTTTTATAGTAGAGTAAAAAGGTGCTCAGGAATAAATTGTTTACATGAAAGAAATTGAACTTGACCACTTGAAGGTGTAACACCATTCGCCTTAACCAAAGGTTTTCCATAAGGGTTGATGCATGGTTGTGTGGACCAATTTGGGTGTCATGCCAGCAAATTTTGCCTTGTGGTTGCCATTGCAATGCCCATGTTACTTTATAGGTTTTTTAATGTATTCAAATGGATTTGGTTTAAAAATCTTAACTTGAATATTTACACGATGCGCAAAATCATTTTACAATTTTTTTAAAATTGTAAAAGCCATGGACTTTTGAATTCAAAACTCATGGATTGAACTTTTGACTTTCATTTATTTGTGGACTATGCTACAATCCATTGACTGATGGGGTGTGTGTTAGGCATTTGGAATTAATAGTATATCATAGCAAATAAATGTAGGAACAAAATAAATAATGAGTTGAATTTTAAAACTATAATTATGGACTTTTGAATGGGATAATTAAGAGCATTTTTGCATAAGTCTATATCATATTGAAGGAAGAAATATTTTATGTTTTTTTGGTTTAGATGCTTAAAGAAATAGAAACTCTAGATGTGCCATAAATGATATGAAAAAAAATGGAAGAAATCAATGTAAATTAGTGTAATTAATTAGTTGTAATCTCCAAAATTTGACCATTTTTTTAGTAAATAAGGACTTTGGTTATGTGGCAAATTGATCCACCCAACCATGCATCGACCTAACAAAGGCATATAGCCCTTAACAATCATCAAAACAAGATCTTAAACTAACCCAATTTAAATAGGGTTAGTTTTTTTATAAGGCCTCACATTTCCAAAAACATTGATGATGGATGTAGGTGTGACAATTACCTTATGTTTACATTTCTACCATTTACCACCATATTTACCCTTTACAACAAAAATTATGTCCAAGAGATACTTTTGCAAATTTGAATTATGTTCATTTGCAACATGTTTTTTCATGGCCATAATGCCATGCTTAGGTTATAAGTAATAAATCCTTTTTGGGATTTGGTTGAACTTTGAAAACTTGTACAATTATTTAAAAAATGGCACATCGCACACTTCATGACTTGCGACCCTTACATGTCAACCTTTGCAGTATTGTTGTTCAACATGAAGACGGTTCATGACTCTGCTATGCAATGAAAGGGAACCCAAAAACTTGTGTTCATAGTGAACTATGCTAGTTGTTGATTCCAAAACACTTCTTCTTCAACTTGTCATTCTTCTTTAGTTATAGCCTCAACCTCATGCAACACCTCCTTTGACAAAATTGAGCTTTCAAGCTCGTTGACAACTAAATGATCAAATCCTATAGTGTGAAACTCATCTCCATAAAAGCCCACAAACTAAGATCAATCCATATATAATGATTAGAACAAATAGACAATTGCAAAAGAAAAAGGCAAACAAGATTTGAAACACCAAACAATTGCAAAATAAGAAGGTGAAGAGGATTTGAAATACCAGACCATTGTAAAATAAGAAGGCAAAGAGGATCTAAAACATTAGATAATTGTAAAACAAGAAGGTGAAAAGAATATGAAACATCAAACAATCACAAAACAAGATGGCAAGGATAACTAGAAGTCGTAAACACTTGCAAAACAACAAGGCAATAGGGATTCAAAATAGTTGCATTCACAAAACAAAAAGGTGAGGAAGATGAACATTTGATGAAAACACTTGGAAAACAAGAGGATGAAGAGGATCTAAAGCACTAGACATTCACACAACAAGAAGGCATGGATAACCAAAGCTTCAATGAAAAGCTTAAACACACAAACCTTCTTGATTTTCGACTTTCGAAAAACCTTGAATGCATAATGAATCACCGAACACAAGTCCTTAACCCACTTACATAGGTAGTCAACCTAAGAAGGGGAGGAACCAAATAGGAGGGCTAACAACCAAGGTGAAACCCTCTCCAATAGCTCTCATGTTGGTTGTTGTTGTTGTCACAATGCACACACCATTCCTGAAAGCCAGTCCTACAAAATGGTGTTGGGTCATCGTAGGACTCTGAAAGCTAGTCCTACAACATGGTGTTGGGTCATTCGTAGGACTCTGGTGATCAAAAGTTGTTTCAGTAGGACTCTGAAAGCTAGTCCTACAACATGGTGTTGGGTCATTCGTAGGACTCTGGTGATCAAAAGTTGTTTCAGTAGGACTCTGAAAGCTAGTCCTACAAAATGGTGTTGGGTCATTCGAAGGACTCTGGTGATCAAAAGTTGTTTCAGTAGGACTCTGAAAACTAGTCCTACAGAATGGTGTTGGGTCATTTGTAGGACTCTGGTGATCAAAGGTTGTTCAGTAGGACTCTGAAAGCTAGTCCTACAAAATGGTGTTGGGTCATTCGTAGGACTCTGGTGATCAAAAGTTGTTTCAGTAGGACTCTGAAAGCTAGTCCTACAAAATGGTGTTGGGTCATTCATAGGACTCTGGTGATCAAAAGTTGTTTCAGTTGCCACAGAAGCTTAAGGCCTCTAGTTGCTGTCACTATTATATAATAAGAACCCATTTTACACTAAGAGTCAGATTTTAAATAAATAAATAAATAAATAAATTTATAAATTTAATTAAAAAAAAACACTTGTTTGGCCCTTGTGAACTATTATATTATTAAATTGTTGGAATTTGTGCTCAAAAGTGGCCACCTGAATCACACATACAACCTCCATGCCAGCTTTTTTGCTTGCTTGCTTTTACATGCATTGAAAAAATAATCACACAACAAGTACAAAGGCTACTTACAAAAGACCTGAAAGAAAGCTGAACCAAAAAAGCTTTGCAATCAGGTTTCAGGTTTGGTTTCCAATGTGTTCCCAACTATGTTCCCTCCAAGTTCCTCAATGGGTTCTCATCAGGTTCCCAACATGTTCCCAATGTGTTCCCCAACATGTTCTCTCCATAGCACCTCACTATGGATGGTGGATGAAATTATGCAAAATGGTAAAAAGGTTGGACCTTGGGAAGGAACATGATTACGGATGAAATGCACAAACATACAACCTCATCATAATAATAATAAATGCTCATCCATGAGATGCACAATTTCATGGTGCAAGAGTGCTTAAGTAGAAGGGCATTTTTTTTTTCTTTCACTCAAGTTGTACTAGACTTTAGAGTTGGTGGTTCCATACAGGATTTCTTTTCAGGATTTTGTGAAGTAGTAGTCAAAGTGGGTGATGATCAATCCTGCCAAAAAAGGAAAAAGAAAGCTGATGATCATTCAGAAAAGGATTTAGCCAAATTTGGCTATATACTAGATGTCAAAGTAGGGAAAAATAAAATAAAATAAAATAAAAATGAATTTGTGTTTGCCGTCTTACAAATTCCCCACAATTCTTGTCGATTGTGAGGAAACTATGAACCTCGGGTTCATTCATGATTTTGTTTTGTGTTTTGTTTTGTTTGATAGTTCTAGTAGTTCAGAAATTAATGATGTTTTTAGGGGTCATATGCTCATCCTCTTCTTTTTTTTTGGTGTGAAATTTCATGATGTTGCAAAAATTTGATTTTTTTTTTTTGGTTGCAAATTCAATCATCTTTGGAAAAAATTGACAAAAATCTTAAAGTTCAAAAACATCTAAAAAAAAACCCTCCAGATTTTATACATGGTTCAAGTAAGTAGCCAAAAATATATAATAATATTTACTTTGTTTACTTGCATATTTTGTTAGTAGCCAACATTGGTTAAATTAGCTTATGGATAATTGCCACCTGGGCTACTACATCACAAAATTTAAAAAAAAAGAAAACACTAGTCATGTTCTTGACAATGCTTCGAATTATGAAAAAGACGAGCACCATGAAACACGGTTAATTGAGGTTTGTTGGTGTCTTGCTTCTCATACTCTAATGTCCATTGAGGTTTGTTGGTGTCTTGCTTCTCGTACTCTAATGTCCATTGAGGATCGTTGTTGTCTTGCTTCTTGTACTCTAACGACATGGGACTACCAAAATATGGGTTCTTTTGGGGGAAAAAGATGATGCGCCTTTCCCTTTCTATAATGGGCTTTTGTACCACTTGCTTAGTTTCAATGATTGTAATTTCCATCTTGTTTCAATGACTCTTTGTCGGTGTTCATAGCTAACTAATTACTTGGGGACGGGGGATGGGGAGATGGGAGAGTTGTGTTTACCATTCCATCAAATTGAGCATGGCTTAGTAATAAACACAAAGCAACCCCACACAAACTACTTGCAAAGTGGGTTGGGTCATGTGTTGCAACCCACTTTGGTGTCTACTACTACCACCATCAATTTGATGTTCTTCAAGCCATCCTTGTGATCATACTTTTATCATCTCCCAATTCACAAAAACATGATGATGATGATGATAATGATAATGGGTGAAGATGATATTACATGGTGGGTTTAGGGTTTATTGTTTATTCTCCACTCTTGTCAAATACATATTCAACAAGAGTAGAGAATAAACAATTATGGAAAATACTCAACACGACACCACCTTGGTCTCATTTATGCAGCTCTAGTATTATTATACTATACCAATTCCTCCCCATCCTTCCCTCCATCCATCCCCAACCAATCACCCCAAAGAAGTACCAGCTTCTTTGGAAGCTTGCATGTTTTCAATCTATTATGATCGCAACCAAATATGTCTTTCTTTGCATTGTTCCAAAACTTATTGCTCTCAAAAACCCCATCATAATATTGGACCTACATCAATTGTGGGCACCCATTTGGGCTAGCTCTCTTGCCAACCGACCAAACCGACCAAAACCAACTTCATGGGTTGGGTTATCCCCGCGTCCCCCCTCACCCCCCCCTAACCTTTGTGGTGGCTTTGTATCTTCTTGCTCTTTACAGCATCCTAGTGGGGGTCTTTCAACTCTCTTGCTCGCCCAGCCAAAATGCTTAACAAAATAGCTGAACTTGTGTAATTTCTGAATCTTGTTAGTGGAGGTAGGCCTGAGGGCTCAAAACGCAATCTGAAATTTCAGAGTGCCATGTGGCATCATCTCAAACACTTTCAAAGTAAAATTTTTAAATTTTTTTTTAAAATTTTAATTTTTTTGTTGCCTTTCTTTCACAGCACTTGAATTATTTTGTCATAATTAGATGAAAAATCCTTAATTACATCGGGCAGTAAAAATATGAATACCTTTCATAAAAATTGGGCGTTAGGCCTACCTCGACTCCAGGTCCCAAAAGGGATCAACTAGTTGTTTGTTCTCCATGTAGCCCTACACCGAGGAAATCCCCAAAGATCCGCACTCTTAGAGCTTTTGGACTACATTGGCAACGAGATTGAAATAATTCTTTTTTGGAACAATGGGAGTCGACGACGTAATGAAGAATCCCGAACTTTTGGGGGTGGGGTGGGAGAACAAATGATAATAATTTATTAGAAATTATTATCAATTTTTGGAGCCTTGCGGTGTCTTCACCGAGTGGTGGTTCCTTTGAATTTTGTTCCATTGTTTTTATGATGGTACCGGGCGTAAACTTGTGTAGTCTACTTGGGGAAAAAATGGTGTTACAAAGCATTTTCAAGTATGATGGTTGCATGTTGCACTAACTATTATGTTCCGTTCGTTCATCATTGGATCCCTCGAATGGTTCTTCGTATCCTTGGTGGCCTCTCAGTCCAAACCCTAATTCGGATTGAAATTGGTGACGGAAACTGGAAGTTTTGGGCACGTCGTTGGGGTCGGAGGGGATGAAAATAGGCCGTGGAAACTCGGGGAAGCTTGTTTTTGACCCGTGTAATAATTTTTATGGAACTATGCCATACCCATTTTGTGATGACACAATCAAAGTGGCAATCATCCATAAGAAGATTTAACCAAATTGTTTTTGGCTACAAACAAGATATTTAAAATATTCCAAAACTATACATCCTTAAATATTGTTTGGTTCTGGTGATCATCCTCAAGAAGATTTAGCCAAATTTGGTTCTAAATAAGTATTTAAAAAAAAGTTAAGTATCCTCAAATGTAATTTGTTGGGATGCACCAATAGAAGATCTAGCCAAATTTTAGGCTATAGACAAGATACTGAAATATATTTTTAAAAATTATATAATGTTTTTTATAAATTGCTGGCTATACCACCAATCATCGATAAGAAGATTTAGCCAAATTTCTGTACAGGTGAGTCACCAACTTGGATCTCCAAAGCCAAAAAAAAGAAGAGAGATTTCTACATAGGATAGTTGAAACTTCAGCTGGATTCTTTTTTTTTTTCTTTAATTTCCTTAAATTTACAATTTTGATTAAGAAAAAAAAAAGAAAAAAAAGTGGAAGAAGCTTTCTTCCTTTAGAGCATTTGTTGTTGTTGTTGTTGTTGGTTGTGGAATTTGATTTGTGTTGAATGTTGTTGTTGTTGTTGTTGTTGTTTCACACTCATCTCCATTGCCATAGTTGGTTGTTGTCGTCTCTTTTGCTGCTGGTGGTGCTGCATTGGCAGTTGCTTTGTAGAGCTCCTCAGTTGTTGTTTGTTGCTGTTATTGTCTCTGTGATGCTGCTGCTGCTGCATTGGGCAGCTGTTTTGTAGAGCTCATCAGTTGTCTTTGTGCTGCTGTAGCATTGGGTAGTTGTTTTGTAAAGCTCATCAGTAGCAGCAGCAGCAGCAGTTGTTGTCTGTGGACTTCTGGCTACATTGGGCAGTTGGTTTTGTAGAGCTCATCAGTAGTTGTAGTAGTAGTAGTATTAGTAGTTGTTGTTAGTTTTGTTGTTGCTGTTGTTGTACACATACTTACTTGCTCTCCTTCATCATCATCATATCTTGTGTGAATTTTTGGGTTTCCATCTCTTCTTCACTTTGTCAAGTCTTCACTTGTGTTCTTTTGTGTTTTTTTTTTCCAGCAGAAGAAGGGAAAAAGAGACAACAACAACCTTTGATCACGTCTTGTGTGAAGTTTTGGGTTCCATTTCTTCTGCGCTTTGTCAACTCTTCATTTGTGTTCTTTTGTTATTTAGCAGAAGGAAAAAAAATCCAAGCTTTCTTTGCTATCAAACAGCAACATCACAAGAAGAAAGAAGGAGAAGGAGCTTGAATCAAGAGCAAGTCACAACAATCAATCAGTGGGATTTTCTTGCAATGGAAGAAGAAGATTTGCAGCACCTCCAAGTTTGCTGCAATGCAGCATTGCCTTGTTGAATCTCTCAATAAACATCATTCTCCTTCTTAGAACTTCTTTTTCTTCGTCTTCTCGACACTTGTGTTTGACGACGACGACGACGATGATGATTGTCTCTTGACTGAGATTCTGGGTGTTCTCAGAATTGGTTTTTCCTGTGGGATTTTTTTGTGTTTTGAGAGTAGTAGATCTAGAAGAAAAAGTAGAAGGAAAGATCTAGAAGAAGAAGAAGTCTTCTGGTCCCAGTGAAGCTCTCTCTCTGTGTCTCCTGGCAGTGCCACTGATAATTTTCTAAAGCTCCTCCTCCAGTCATTTGCAACACAACACCTTCTCTGATGCAAAGCTTCAACTTCGAAGGCAGGAGGAAAACATGGGTGGTGGCGGTGGTGGTGGTTTGGAAACAAAAACTGCCATCTGATTGTGGAAGAATTCTCTAGATCTCTCTCAAGCATCTATCTTGTCATTGTGGGTGTCAATCTTCTTCATCAACAACAAAATTGTTGGGACAAATCTTCTCAGCAGATGATGATGTTCTAAAAGGCTCATGCATGATTACCACCACTTCCCTTCCTCAGCAGGGATACATACCCAACAAGAAGGTAAGCTTTCTGTAGAAGCAAATTAAAAAAGCAGCTCTTTGGGTACCCAATCCATGTTCTTGAGTATGGCTTTCAGAGCTTGGTTGTTGTTGCCAGAGGCAGAGAGAGACAGAGACAGAGAGAACTTCAGGAATTTTTTTGTGGGTTCACACAATGTGTCAATTGCTAATGTGATGATGGTCCATAGCTTGAGAGCTTCATACAAGAATCCGAGGAATTGAGGAGCTTTGTGCTGGCGGTCTGCAACTTTGATTGCAGGTTTTTTGATGACCCATTTGCAAGAATAACAGTTATGAAAGGAGTAGGAGGAGATGGTGATGATCATCAGATGCACAAAAATCATCGTCCTCATCACCACCACTATCATCATCATCAGATCCCTCAGGATTTCTCTCTTGAATATTCTCTGTCTGGAACATCATCTCCTGAAGCAGTCTTGTCAGCAGTTGTGGACAGTGAAGGAGAAGAAGTTGCTCAAGAGCATCGGCGATCTCTTAGGTATGATGATTCGAAAGCTCAGAGACAACAGATCTGCTGCGTGGTTTTTCCAATCCCAAAACCACAAAGGGAGGAAGGAAGGAACCCAAGGAAATGGGTTGTTGTAGAACCTGGAATCTCTGATTGGGGAGAGGCAGATTGGCCATGACAACTACAAGACTAAGGGATTTCTTTGTTGTCATTCATGGGATTTTTGCAGTGCTCCTGATACTAAAGCATGCGGACCAGCTTCTTGGGATTTCTCACCGCGAGCTTCTTTGAACCAGGCTCTGAAAGAGGTGAAACAATCCCTGATTTCTCCTCTTGTGCTCATTATGCCAATCGTGGCAAGATAAAAAGTATTAGGGTTTTTCAGAGATGGGTGAGTAGGGTTCCTTCTTCTTCTTCTTCTTTCCTGCAAGAGATGATCATGTCTTCTTCTTCTGCACTATTCCTGGAATTTGTGGTGTTGGGAATAGTCATTTGGAAATTGTTGTTATCCATCAGGCTGGGACTTGATTTTTTTTGTGTGTCCCCTCAGAGTTTGCATCATTGGAGATGGAAGAAAAAGAGGAAGGGCTTGGAGGACAAGAAAAAGAGCTTGGAAGACAAGACGAAGAAGAAGAAGCAGCAGCAGCAGCAACAGATCCTCAATGGCCGTCGAGCTGCACTTGAGCAAGATGTAAGAGCTCCATGAATCTGCACACTCTACTTCATTGCCAGTTTTTTCTTTCAGTGCTACAATACATTCCAATGTGTCCATCTTGCCAGGCTGCACACACACGTGCACCTACTCTTGAGAGACAATTCTTAACATTTTAAAAAATAATTGTTATTATTTTCCCAAACCTGAACAATCAACTGTGATCAATCCATGGTGGTCTCTAAGTTTTGAGGTTTTTTGGGGTGGCGGGGGGTTGTTCTACGAAGGTGGCACAACTGCAAACTCAGTTGCAAAATGAGAAAACACTCCGAATGGGTCTTGAGCGAGCACTTGAAGAATCTTCTGATCCAACAACCTTGTCTCCTCAACCTTCTGTCAGTCCTGATCTTGCACACCATGTTAGCCCCCCCCCCCCCCCCCCCCCCTTCTTCCCTATGAATACGACTCGAAGTTTTGTGTTGTATTCTTTCGGCATTTTCGTTGTGACATAGGTTAGGTGCTATTCTTTTTCTTATTCTGCAAATTCAGAATAACAACACCAGGGGGATCTGTTCCATTGAGAACACCAATGGATGGATACCATAACAACTGTAGTTGTTGTGCAGAAAAAATATTGGTGTTTGTTTGTGATTGTTTGATGGGTATTTGGGAAATCTTTCTTTTGTTGTGGTGGGTAGTCTCAGGAGCTCATCACCGAGATTGTAGCACTTCAAAATGAAGTCTCACATCTGGAGCAGCATGTGCTCTCACTTTACCGCAAAGTTCTTGACCAGAGACTGTTATCAAGCCAGCAGCAGAAATATGGAGGAACAACTGTAATGACAGACCAAATCCGGCTCAGCAGTAGCAGCAGTTCAGAAGCTCAAGAGCCACTGCCACCGCTACCACTTCCACCAGCGAGCCCCAGCACCACCATTGTGAGTGTACAATCCTCATACCGTGTGTCAAGGTTCAAAGTTGAACAAAGACAACAAACACAGTGTCAGACTTCTTCTTCCTTGCCACTAGTGCAACGACAGCAGCAACAGCAAGAACAACAGCGCCATGGATCATCATCTGTTGCTGCTACAACACAAGGATTCAAACGACCCCACTCTGCTATTGGTGCAGCAGGCCAGTCCAAGACACGATACGGGTCTTTTCTTAGCACTTCTTTCCACTGTATTGATGAAGAACCCAACATGGGTGTCCAATCTCATGTCTCCTCTGCATCATCACCTGGTGTAAGCTTTTCTATCTTCTTCTTCCCAATTCTGATAACTCTAGAAATTTCAGCTCTCGTAGCTTTTTCCTTAAAAGGATCTTTGGAGATGCATACCTATCTTCCTTGAGGGATGTTCCTGGTGCTGCTTTGTGGTTTCTTGATTAAAGCTGCAATTTTAAAAAAAAAATTGCAGTGTCAATTGTTGCAAAGTCAAGCAAGCCCGAAACTTCGTATGAAGACGAACCCAAAACCTGCAAGGAGCGCCTCGTCTACAAGCCATGTGAAAGGGCAAGCAAAGAAAGCTTCTCCGAATATTGTTGGTATTGGTTTGGATCCTTCGTCATCAAGAACACCAAATGCACTCTCCGAGGAGCTTCTGTGCTGCATGGCAGCAATTTACTGCAAGCTTGCTGATCCACCTCTGCCCACTGAGCTTTCGAATTCTTTGTCACCTTCTTATTCCTCTTCTTCTTCCTCAGCAACAGCCGCAACAACAACAACAACAACAATGCATGAATCTTCTTCTCGCGAGTTTTGTAATTCAAATGAGAGTTGCTCAAGCACACGGTGGCGATCTGATAATCATAACACATCACCATCTTGTGATATGGATGGATGCATTTTCCCCGATCCGTATTCTGTGAATGATACAGGAGATGACAACGATGTTGGCCCATATAGTTCCATGGTGGAAGTTCCCTGGATTTGTGTAGACAAGGAACGTCTCACATATGCTGCACGAGCTCTCCGCAATTTCAGGTAGTGTTTTGTTCATGGCTCTTTTACAGGTTTCAGTCACAATAAAAATGACCCACTCCTACTATGTGACTAAAATGAATCTGATATCTGTCCTGAGTATTCAAGAGACACACAGACAGACAGGAGTTGCATATAATGGGAGGGTCATTATATTGTGATGGTGCCTGTAGACAATTGAATCAAGTCTACAAATCTGGCATATTTCAAAATATATAAGACTATTCAAATATCATATGGTTTAGGGTTTAGGGTTTCGGGTTGAACCCACTAACCCTAACTTAGGTCACAATATTATGGTGGGCGTGCATTTAGGTTGATGGTGGAGCAATTGGAGAAAGTAGACCCAGGGAAAATGACACAGGATGAAAAGCTTGCATTCTGGATCAATGTCTACAATGCGCTTATGATGCATGTAAATCATCATCCATCCCTCTCTCCTCTATTATTGCCATTATAATATAGTGTGCCATTGATTGGTTTTGGGTCACTTCAGAGTTGGTTAAAATCCACCTCTATTGATGAGTTATGACTCTATTGAGAGGCCTTCTAAACTCTTTCTATTTCCAATTTGGGGTTTGGGAGAAATAGGCATATTTGGCATATGGTATTCCCCGCAACCGGTTGAAGCGATTATCTTTGCTACAGAAGGTAGGCTCTCTTCATCCAATTCACCATAATGTAAAAGAGAGAACATCCAGCACCTATTTGCTAACCCTTAATTTACGGATATGAAGGCTTTGCTTCAGCAGGATTTTTTTCATTTTTTCGGTGGGTCTGTGAAGCATTTTTCTGTGGAAAGTATAGTAAATGATTTTTTTTTTTTTTTGCTGAAGGGTGTTTTCAATTCTATCTATTATGCAGGCAGCATATAAAGTGGGACTCTATTCTATCAATGCACAAACAATCGAGCATTCAATTCTTGGCTTTCGATCCAATCGTCCTGCACAGGTAGGTACTGAAAAAACAGACCTCATTTTTCTTAAACTCAAAAAATTGCTCAATGATTTGATGAAAATATGTATCTTCCAATAAGAGTTTATTTTGAATTCAAATCCATTAAGCTTCAATTGTATGGAGTAAACAATTGAACCTTTTTTTTATCGATAAACTTGCTATTGAAATCATGCAAGGTTAAACCTAGCTACTAAACTAAGGAACCGCTACTAAAATTGGCTGAACTTATTAGCATGAATAATATAGTTATCACCCAATTTATGTAGCATGATGTAAAAAGGTTGAGCTAGTTAGTAGAAAAACTCCTGTTCAATGGTTTTTAGTTTTTTCTCAATATTTTGTGGTTTCAAAAGTTTGGTGAAATTTTCCAAATTTTTAGCAAATGTTTTTTTTCAAATTTACACTAAAAATATTTTCCCCAAAAATTGCCAAAAGTTTTTATTGTCACTATGAAAATTCACCAAAAAAACATACACTGCTCCCATCTATCCTGGACAGAAATGTACTTATTTTTTGTCTTCTTGACTGAGATTTGTTTCATGATGATGATGATGATGTTGTGGGTGGTGGTTGTGCTTGAAGTGGCTACAAGCACTTTTGAATCCTGGAACAAAGTTTAAGTCGGGTGATGAGCGATGGGCTTATGCTTTACAGACTCCTGAGCCTTCGGTCTGCTTTGCACTTTGCTGTGGTGGATGCTCTGACCCTGCTGTAATTATTCCAATCACCCATTCCCACTCTCAATTCCAGGCATTTGAATTTATCATTAAGAGAAGTAACAAAAACAACCATATTTATTTGTATGTTATAGTACATCCTCTCTCTCTCTCTCTCTCTCTCTCGTGGGCGAAAAGACTTCCATGATAAATTTTGGAAGTGAACAGAGTGAAAAAAGTAGATAGGTGGATGGGTTTTTGACATCTGCCACCCTTTTCTTTAGTTTTTTCTTTTCAAGTACGAGGAACTGCCAAGACATATGATCATCAGCAATATGAAGCTTTTCCAAAAGCTTTTTTCTTCAATGTGGTACTTACATACTGCCTCGTAAATGTGTGTTCTGTTACAGAAAAGCTTGAGACTCAAAATCCACTATACCTCCAACTAAACCGGTAGAGGCCAAATTTTGGGTTTTGTAGGTTCGTGTGTATACAGCAAAGAATGTGCGCTTGGAGCTTGAGGTTGCTAAGCGTAAGTTCTTGCAAGCCAGTGTTGGGATCCGTGGTGATAGCAAGGTGTGCATTCTTCCTTTAACGCATGGAGGGGGGTGAGGGGGGATCTAATCCTTCATTTTATGGCCACTAGGAAATTGGATTGGTCATCCATTGATAAGGTTTATTCTTGTTTTTGCAATGAGCATGCCTTATGATTTCACACATGATATGAACGAAGAAGAAGAAGAAGAAGAAGCTCATGGGAAGGGTTTGCTTTAATGACAAAACTCAGGTCTTATTGCCCAAAATATTGGATTGGTATTCACGGGAGCTGATGATCAACTCGGCAACTTTGTTGGAATGGGTGTGCCAAAATGTACCTGGAAAGCTTGAGGCACGAATTCGCCAGTGCATTGAAGTGAAGCAGCTATACAATAAGAGCTCAGCTCATTGCATTCAATGGTCGGCCTACAGTTTTGGATTCCGCTACATTTTTGTCCAGGACCTTGCCCGTAGATACTCCCTCTCAATGAAGGAAGCTGGGTCTTAAAAAGTGGTGACTCCTCCCCCCAAGGTAAGGGAGAAGTTTAAAAAACAGCCTCAAAGATTTTGCCAATATGCGAAAGTAGATTTGAGAATATACAAATCTACAAAATGACCAGTTTCTCTATGCAGAATTTTCAAACCAGAGCCGAGTCAACAACATGTGCAAATGAGATGGGTTCCTGGCAGGAATGCATTCTTTTTATTGTGAGATGTTGCCCAATTCCTCCCATATGGGTCTGGTGACGATTAAACTCAAGATTCAGGGATTTTTTTCTGAGGCAAAAATCACCAGATGACTAGAGAACAGGCCGAGCGCTCCTTCACCAAACTCAGTATTTACTGTAACACAGTGCTGTGTGTATATCGATTGGTACAAGTACAGATAGTCCTGTGTTTTTAGTGACCAACTGAGGTACACTGTCAGTACCAAGGTCACATGTTAAAATCCCTAATGAAAACACTGGTTCCCAGAGCTCAATCCTTCTTGGACTAGTTCCAATGGTTTAGAGCTGGTTCAAAATGCATACATAAATAGCATTTTTGTGTGTGTGTGTGTTTTTTTTAAAGTAGAGAGACACAAATGTAATTAAAATGTCCGTAATGCCTTCCACTTTGTATTTACTTGCAATTGTTTATGTAAAATGTGTTGCCGAGCCACATGAATTGAGGAGATATATTCAATTCTGGGGTTTTGGAAAACTATTATACTCAAACTACTACACTCAAAGTTCTATTTTCTCCAACCAACATGGATTGTCTCACTTGCACTAACTTGTTGGGCTTCACAATTCGTCACATTGTGTTGCAAATTTACAACTGTGGTAATACGTGTTGCAGAGAAGTTGGAATTTGAGATGTTAATGCAAATGGAATTGAATAACAAATGGACTTAAGTGTATTTCCATGGACCAAGGTGTGGCCTCATGTGGGATGATCTGGGGTATGTGGATGTAAGAGGTAATGTTGGGCTTATGTACCTTCAGACTTTGCAGATGAAATTCTTCTGGTGGTGTGGATGGAGTAAATACATATCTGTTGTTGTCAATTTTCTTCTTGTGACAGCTTAGTGCACTAACAAAATCGTTACAATCACAATTCTTCTTGTTACAGCACAGGACACCAACAAACTTGTCACAATCACAATTCTTCTTGTTACAGCTCCGAACACCAACAAAATTGTCACAATCACAATTCTTCTTGTTACAGCACCAACAAAATTGTCAAAATCATAATTTTCTTCTTGTTGCAGCTCAAGATTTCAACAAAATTGTCAAAATCACAATTCTTCTTCTGGCAGGTCAGGACTTCAACAAAATTGTCACACAAGCACAATTCTTCTTGTAGCAGGTCAGGACTTCAACAAAATTGGCACAGTCACAATTCTTCTTGCTACAGGTCAGGACTCTAAAATTGTTACAACAAGTCTGAGATGATCCCTGTTAAGAAGTGATTGGATCGAGTCAGGTAACATAATGATATCTGTTGTACTACCTATTGTCATATTTTGGTCCCAGCTAAAGCAGTACCAACTGGTGTTATCCTTTTTGAGAGCATCATTGCAGAGATGTTGCATCTATCTACTGCACCCATGAGTTTCTCTGGTTCACAACCCAATCAGCCAATCTCTCATGAGCAGGTAAGTGTTACATACATAAAGAAAAAATATTTTTTCTTCTTACAACAAACAAGTAAGCACGCAAGCAAGCAAGCATTTAGTTATAATCATTGTAATGAGCTTCTGTGAAAGGAAAGACAGCAGAGGAAAAAAGGCAATTTCAGTGGAAACAAAGCTTTGTAGATTGCAGATTTGCAATTCCTAAAACAAAGCAAGATGTAGGTTCCAATGTTACACCGCACTTTGGGTCACATGTACACAAGGAGCAACTATTCAGCAAGCAATCTGGAACACTACACACATCTCACCAACTGTATCGAAATTGGATCACATTGCCGGACTCAAAGCTTATGCTGCAAGCATGGGTACCTTCAGCAGCAGCAGCAGCAGCAACAGACTAAGCTCCTGGGGTGAACTTGGTGGCATATGCCCATGCATTGTTGGCCACTGGGTCAGCCAAATGGTCAGACAGGTTTTCTAAGGGACCCTTTCCAGTCACAATGGCCTGCACGAAAAAGCCAAAGGCAGAGAACATTGCCAATCTGCCGTTCTTCAGCTCCTTCACCTTCAGTTCTGCAAAGGTGTCGGGGTCGTCAGCCAAGCCCAAGGGATCAAACTGGCCACCAGGGTAAATGGGGTCCAGACCTTCACCCAAGGGTCCTCCTCCCACTCTGTATCCCTCAATTGCACCCATGAGGACAACCTGTGTGGCCCAGATGGCCAGAATGCTCTGTGCATGGACAAGGCTAGGGTTGCCAAGGTAGTCCAAGCCTCCCTCTGAGAAGATCTGCGATCCAGCCTTGAACCAGATGGGCTCGCCAAATTTGACACCATTCTTGGCCAACAGCTCCGGGAACACCATGCCTAGGGTTCCAAGCATGGCCCAGCGTGCATGGATGACCTCCAGTTCCCGATTCTTGGCAAAGCTCTCAGGGTCGGCGGATAGGCCTGCAGTGTCCCAGCCATAGTCTCCAGGAAACTCTCCAGTCAGGTAAGAGGGAGTGGCTTCAGAGAACGGACCCAAAAACTTGGGACGGTCTGGGCCATACCTGCAATCAACAACCATGCAGAAAATTGGACGATTCAAATACGTGCAAAGCTCTGTAATCCATTCACTAGAGCTTCGAGGGAGGACTAGCTGACCTTTGAACATGCAGCCAGCGATGTACAGCATCACAGCCATAAATGAAAAGACTACCAAGAACCATAGGCACTGAAACTCGAATCTAGAAACAAAGGAGACCGACAGAAAGACCACAGAGAAGCTAGCCATCATGCAAGAAACAAGCCAGGCTACTGGCATTGCAAAAGTAAGCAGCGAAAACTAGACCAAAAGACTGCAGCAATCAGATGAGAAGCAGTTGGCACAAACGAAAACTAGAGCTGCTGCATTGAGAGAAAAAAAGAAAATGAAGAGAATAATGAACAATACCAGATGCTCTCGGGAGTGGACTTGAGGGTCCGGCGCATGGAGACTCGAGCTTCCACATTACCAACCTTCCGAGAGAGCTCGGACTGTGGTTTGAGCACCTGCTGGCCAGCAAAAGTTGAGCTGCTGATTGCCGATGCAGTCGCCATGATTTTTAATACTAACAAATTGCCACACACACTTCCTTGCAATCCCCTTCCTGTTTTCCTCTTCCTCCCTCACGTACTTGCCACAATCGAATACCCTCGCGCGACCAGAGACGACGACGACGACGACAACGGCAACTGCGACACCAAGCAATGCAAATCGACGAGACGACAACTGCAGCGCCACACTACCTACCACACTACTCTAACACTACCTACCAACCCAAACTACCTACCTACCATCTCCTTTCCCGATCCCGATCCTATCCTTACAATTTAGTGTACGAATAAATAGGTGACACGTGCCGGATTGGCGGATTGGACGAGGCGACGTTGAAGATGGGTGACTATTGGCCACTGAATTCTTATCCTTTAAAAAAAAAACCCGTGGTATGTTTTGGACCAGCAGGGAACGGGACAGAACGTGAAATTTAACCAGGGGTTGACGATCTTTTTTGGATGAGAAAGGAACAGGAAGGGGTGATGATCTGATCCCACCCGTTGATTTGTCTGTAGTATGAGGAATGAATGCGGACTGGAATTTTTGGGCTACTGAAATGGGGATGAGGAATGAGTGGAGATTGGAATTGTGGGTACTGAAAATTGGGATGAGAAAATAGGTTACCTACTCCTTGTACTTTACCTTGGATGAGAAATGGATGAAAATGGAAGGGGTACTACTTCCCTCATTCATATTTTGGGACCTGTAAATTGGGCCTTCAGTGTGAAAGACTTGGTCCCAATTTGAAGCTCTAGGCCAATCAAATTGCATGATTGAATCAGGATTTACAAATGGGGCTGTAGTGTGAAACCATCACTAATGGAGTGTTTTGTGATAGCAAAAGAATTTAATCTTGCAAGAGGGGGAAGGTAACTCTAGGTGTTACAGCGACAAGAGAGTTCATCATGGTGATGACTAAGGTTTTTTTTTTTTTTTTTTCTTCAATTTTGTGATGTAGCTGAAGTGGTGATCATCCATAAAATGATTTAACCAGATTTGGTTACATTTTAGACATGAAAGTAGAAAAATGTACCCCGTAACTTAGATATTGGAGCTTAGAATTAAAATCTGATGAATTATGTCAAACGTGTTTTCAACGCATGATATTTTAAATCGTTAGATTTTTATGCTAAGTTCATATATATATATATATATAAAAGACATTTTTAAATTCACACCTTTTTTTATTAAATTCACATGCTGAGCCAATCAGGGAACAACTCGAGAACTTGCCTACAGAAGTAATTGAACTGATAAAGGAACATACTCGCAAAGGGTGTGAATTTATCCAAAAAAGATGTGAATTTAAAATTTTCCTATATATATTAAATTTCAATATATGAACTTAGCATGAAAATCTGCTGATTTGAATTTGTTTTTTGACTCAAAGGAATTTGAGTCAATGTAAAACCCTTTGTATATGTTGAAGCCCCATTTTTTATAAAGTTGAAATTTTGTGAAATAATCACCCCAAAAAACAAAAAAACCCAATGGTGATGACCCTCATTGAGAGGTATATTCTGCCAGTAACAGACGACAGCCATTCCACACTTGTTGCTCTCGTAATCTTGGAATCAACACAAACAGTTTTGAAAATTTCCCCTTTTTTTTTGGTTGAAGACATGCGTTTGATGGCAATAATGCATCAGAGTATTCATTCTACAAGGTGCATTCCATGCCGTAATTATCTGTAGGTAGCTCATAAAGTAGCTTAGGAAGGTTGGAAATGGCTGAATCAACCATAGCAGCCATTTCTGCCATTTTCTAGGCTCCTACCCCTAGACCAGTGTAGACCAGTGTTGGGCAGTTATTAGAAGCAGGAGCAAAAGACCCCCCCCCAATGGTTATCAAGGCGGTTATTAAGATCCAGAGCTGTGATTCTCCAAAAAGAACAAAAAATCCAAAGACCCGGTTCTAGTATCCAACAATTATGGTTCTCGGAAAATTTGAAAGTGTCGAGTAATCGAGTTTAAAAACCTTCGGTTCTTTACTAGTTTTTTTTTTTCATGAAACCTGTAGGTTCTTTACGGTTTTTGAAATAACCGGAACCAACGGTTGTTTGATTGCGGATTTTCAAAGACCTAGAACCGACGGTTCTCTAATTCTGAAATATTGAATGAACCGAAATCCATGGTTCTTTGTTATTTCAAATAACTACACAAACACTGGTTTAGGATAAACCTAAAACCTTGAAACCCTAAATATTATTAAGCCCTAAACCCCCCTAAACCCTAAACCCACCTACTTAAGGTACCAAGCTTTCAAAGTCCTTCATGTGTCCTTAGCACACAAAATATTGTCTTAATGTTCTTTGGGTTTACTATAAGCCTGTTGGCTAAGGGGAAATAAAGCTCTACATTAAGCCCAGGTTCTACAATGTCGATTTGAAAATTCAATAATTAAATAGTATTGTTACTAAAGTTTTAAAGGAGAATAGTTGTATAAAGATGAAGACATTATTATCATTTTTAAATATACAAATAAATGAAAAATGTGAAATAATATCTAATCATTATTTTTTAAAAACATAAAATAATTTAAATGTAAAGGTTGAATTAAATAATTTCTAATTTTTACTTTTATGATCATTTTAAAATTATGTGAATTATTATATTTAGCTTCATTTTGAAAGGGATTTTTAAAAAATGTATGTGAAAAAAAGGTAACAATAATGGTAAATAAGGTGGAGGTTTTAAAAATAAATAATAAAAAATTTAAATATTTTTTTAAATTATGAAATTCATTCTTTAAAAAAAAATTTAAATAAAATTTATGTGATTTTAGCTTCACTTTGAAAGGGTAATTGAAAATGTTTGTAAAAATAAGATGTAGGTAAAGTTAATGTGTTCTTTTCATGTCCATGTAGGCTAGGAAGGGAAAGGAATGAGGTAATTAGGTTTGGAAGATTTATTTTTAACATGCACAAGATAATATAGAATTGTCATGAATCACTTAAAGCCATAAACTTCAATTACAACCCCCTGACCAAGGAAACAATGCTTTGGATTAATCAAAGGTTAATGGGCAAAAATTTGTAAACTAATTAGTTCCATAAGCCTCCTAGTGACTATTAGTTATTATGCTAGATTTATTGTCCCTTATCTAAGAAGTGGAGATAATGGGATTAGATAATTCAAATTAGTGGGTGGTTGAAAATAATCCACCCAATCATATACGAGATTTCTAAGAAGGAATTAAGATAAAGACCCTATTTTTTAAGCATTAATGTGAGTCTTGTGTGTGGTATGTGGGAAAGAGGGTTAAAGGATGTGAAAAAAATGAAGGATTCATTAGAGACTTTTTATGGGGTATGGCGAACTTTCTTTGGGAAATGATGTAATGAAAAGATGCATGTACTTGACATGTGATTTAAGTTAAGAAAAGTAATTCTTTATGTGAAGTATTAAGGGTCAACCTTGTTCCTTGCTTTTACCCTTAGAGGATGGTAACAATCAGGGGTTGCACTTTCTGCCTTTAACAATTATATATTGTCAATTCAAAAAAAAAAAAAAATCATTATATTTAAAACACCTAAATATAAATCTTTCATTATTTGTACAAATGATTTATAAATTGTCAAGAAAAAATCAAAATAAATAAATGATTAAATTTGAACATCTACAATACAATAAAGATGTAATGGAATAGTTAAAGTCATTTGAATATGAAGGTAAAGATAAGTTAAATGAATCTTTAAATTTTATTTTTATATTCATTTTACTTTTCATTCATGATCATTTCAAAACTTAGTTAGCTTCACTTTGAATGAAGTTTTGCCATGTCATGATGTTTTTGCCATACGGTTTGTGTTTGAATTGTTAAAGGGTCACATTATGGCGTGTCCTAAAAAGCCACATGATGCTAAAATGATTGCTTTTCAGTGGCCACCTCTAACGATTGGCACTGGTTAGAACATTTCAACATGGTCTCTTTCTCACATATCCTTGGAAAACTTCCTTCTCAATAAAAGCTAAATAAATATTAATTATTGATAATCCTTCTTCTTCTTTACAGTTATTCTTTACCTCATTCTGATATATGCTTGGAAAACTTCCCTTTCAAAGTGAAGCTATTTTTTAAAATGATTGTAATATTAAAAAGTAAGAATGTTTATATATGTAAATTTTAAAAATAAATCTACTTTTAACGTACTTTTAATTATTTTTATTTTAAATATAAAATTATTAAAATTTAATACACATTTTTTAATACATTAAAAATGATAACATCTTGGCCTTTATACAGTTATCTTTCATGTAAAATGATTTAAAAACATGTATTAAAAAAAAATTCCATTGTAAATGTTTAAGAATAATTTATCAAATTAATTCCTTTATTTTTTTATAATGCATAAAGCATAGGTATAAATAATGAAAATAAGAGCTAATATAAGTTCCAATTCAATTGGAAACACATGGGATGTAAAAATAAGGTATTGCAAATTTGCTCGTGATCTTGGTGTTGATAAAAATAAAAACTTTGAAAAGACACAAATTGTGAAAACAAACTTTTCTAGTTCTATTTACTTGGGTATTAGGTAAACAAATTCTAGTTTGAAATTGTCTAAATGATAACTTATGGAATCTTGAGTTGTCTTGCCTACACCACTTAACATTTCAATGAATAATTGTCACTACAACTAGTATACATCCATAATTTTTAAAAACTGATTATAAATATATAAATTCTGTTTCAAAATAAAATAAAATAATCATAACATATTATTTTAAATATTAATTAATTAATTAATATATGATTTCATGAAAAATGATCATAAAGTTAAAAATTAAAATGATCATGAATTTTCATACTAATTTAATTTCACCTTTACTTTTAAATGATTTTGGATTCTTTTGGAAAAATGATTAAAGATTAATTCCCATTTCTCATTTATTTGTACATTAAAAATGGGAATCTTTTTACCTTTATGCAAATATTTTTTACATTTCAAAAAAAATTACATTACAATCTCTACCATTGTAGATGTTTAAAAGTAACATTTTTTTCTAATTCACTTTTTTTTTCTTAACAATGTATGTATCATAGGTATAAACAATGAAAATAATAATTAATAAAAGTGGCATAATAATATTTGGATATTTTTAAAAAGCATGAATTTTCAAACTTTAAGTTATAAAATGTAGATGGTGTAGTTTTTGTAATGCATGATGCACAAATATGCCTTAAAATTTTTATTTCAAAACTCATAAATAGATGGCTTCTACAAGGTGAACATGTTTAGGTTGAAAAATATTTTAAAAAAAGAATATAAATTAAAATTCCAATGATCATATTTTTAAAAAGAAACATTAATCATGAAAATACAATTTAAATATTAATTTAACTTTACCTTTACCTTTTATCATTCAAATGATTTTGGATGCTTTTTGAAAAATGATTAAAATTTAATTCAACATTTATTTGTACATCCAAAATGATAATGTTTTCACACCTTTATGCAACTATTTCCTTCTGAACACTTTAGTAATAACTTTATTTAATTATAAAATTTACAATTGACACAAAATAACCTTGGATTAATTAAAATATTTCCCTTAGCCATAAGGGAAATATTTGGAAGGCACTGTATTATTTCTAAATCCCCTCTAAGTTGAATGTAGGTCATTTCAAATCAAGCAAGTTTGATGTCTTGATGCCAAAATCAAATTATTTTGAGGTTGATATCAACTATGGGGATAGGCAATTAGAACCATGAAGTTTATTAAAACAAAAGTCAATGGTAATTAGCCTCAAATCTGCCAAGTAATGCATTATAAAAAAGTAAGAAAGGTGAAGACAAAAATAATCAATTCACCAATTAAAATGTTAGTGGTCCACATATGAATGGTATTAGTATTTAAAAGATAAATATGAAGATAAGAATGGGTCTCAAAAAGTAATGATTCTCAAAAGGCTCATGCCCATGAACAAAGATGATTGCATTAACAATAATGAATCAATGATTTAAAAGGAGACTTCTAGAAATGAAATATTTTGGATCATCCAAATGGAATAATTTTGACATAATAGAAGAATTTGCAAAAACATTCATCCTTTACTCCTTCTCAAAATAATATAACATAGGTGGAAAGTTGTGTTTAAAATTTAGAAGGTTAAATCTCCTAACAACATCCAATGAAAGCTAACTAATTATTACATGACAAATTATGTGTGTTAAAGATTTGAAGTTCCTTCACATGAAGATAGTGGTCTAAAGCATTTCCGTCCATGCTTAATATGCGACTCCAGACAGTAAACATTTATTGGGAAAAAGTCAAAATGTGCCGGTTTAGCTCAGGAAATTGTTTTTTCTCCACCAAATTCGTGGAGCTTGCTGTGGCTGGTAACAGGCGCAACATATGGGTGCACCTCCAAAAAAGAGTGTAATAAATTGGACCTAATTGTGGCTCAGTCTTTTTGATTGGTGGATCATCTTGATTGGTCCAGGTGGTTTCCTATTAGTAGTCCCCACGTATATGCAGTTCTGGTTACAGTTTTATTGGAGGGGTTGGCAAAAAATAACAGCTAAACTTAGACATTTAATTTTATTATCCAGAGTGCCATACTGAACACTGGTGGAGATGCTCTAATACATGATAAAACTCAAACACAACCAGTTGTAGGGATTGTCTCACTAACATGTGTAATACATGATAAAATTCATACATGACCAATTGTAGGGAGTCTTTCATTGACATGTGTAATACATGATAAAACTCATACACAACTAATTGTAAAAGTGTTTCACTAACAAGGTAGCACACCATTAGACAAGAGCTTCCCAATCATATTACATATTTGGATATTTTCTTGACATTTTTGTATCCCTAACACGTTTCTATGCATTTTTTTATCATTGGTCAATTGAATTTCATAACTCATCTTATGTGTCCCATGACCCATAAACTTGATGCTCCTAAACAATTAGTTATGTTTGATGAATGGTGAGAGTGTAAAGGTTATTGTAAATAGTTCCAACATGCGAACATTAAAACTATTCATATTAACTTGTGTCCCCTCATTAGTTACTTAGTTTCATACTAGTGTGAACCCGGTGCATAATGCACCCATCAAGCTCCTTCCGCCCGGTCCTTCCCATTGTCCACTCCAGTTCTTTATTTCGTCGATCCTCCCCCTGTCCTTCGCATTTTCCATTCTGATTCTTTAACCCATTGATCCCCCTCGGTTCCCCTGTTATATATAATTAATTTTCTGTCCCGTGCTGGTTCCTCTCACCCCATGTTGGCCCCCCTCCTGCCCTGTGCTGGCCCCATCCAAGCCTTGTCACCCGTTGCTTCATCAGCCTCTTCCTCTCCCACCCCCCAAAACCTCCATCACAGACAGACAAACTGTCTGAATTAATACTTATACACTTTCAACTTTCAAGATAAAAATAATAATATATCAATCTTTTAATGTAAAAATATTTTTGAAAACAATAAATATGATTGTTCAAGAGGATTAATATCATTTTAAATATAATATAATGTGGTTCATCAAATTGAAAAGATAATCATTCAAAACCTAAAAACCATGATTTGAAAGAATTGAAATTCCAAAAGTCTTCAATCAAAATCAAAATGCTTCAATCACAATAATTTTTGCCATGTCCATCCAAAAAGGATATGAGTATTCATCCATTCAATTGGAAAATATCCTTTAAAAGTTATGTAAGGCAAAGATTGAATTGAATGGTCAAGCTTATTACATGAGAAATTTTCAATTTATCACAAATTTAGCACCTCATGACCTAATAATGAAAATTGTGCAAAATTTATTCATTTATAATTTGTATGTTCTATATGTTGATATTGTGTATTAAAAACATATTTGAAACATAAATTTATAGGAAGATGCGTAATTCATGTAACATTCATTCATAGGTTTGTGTTTCATTTGTTAACAAATTTATTTAAATGTTAATTATATTTTCAACACATGATATTCATGAATAAAATGTGCAAATTTATGAATGAACAAACTTTGCACAATTTTCATTTTTAATTCATTGGATGTTAAATTTGGAATAAAACAAAATAAAACATTTTAGGATAACCTATTACAAATATTAAACATGTATTAAAAATTATGAAAAAAAATTTATACCAAAAATTAAGAATTATTTTCAAAAAATATTTTTCAATTGAAATCATAACTATAACTTGCAGTTAAATTCTTTGAAAAAAATATTTCATAAATTTGTCAAATAATGTTCAATCAATGATTTATGTTTTTCAATTTTAAGATGTTCCATCATTGGTAAGCATTCTAAGAAGGTTTAGCATTACATGGCAACATGTTTTCAAAACCTATCCAAATAGTAAATAAACTACTTAAAAACTTGCTACCAAATGAAAATTGAAATCAAAATATGGTGGAAAAAAAAAATGTTTTACAATATTTGACACTATTTTCATTAAAAAATGGGAATATTGAAACAAAATATTCCTTTTTTTTTTTTTTTTTTAGTAAATTTTCACACCCAAAAAAAGCACTGGTCATGGATGTAAGGAACTGATTAAAGACATGATATTAAGAAGATATTTATTCTTCCAAGTTGAAATTTTTATATGCCTAAATATTTATTAGCTCATTCTTGAGCGTGCTAGGTGTGCTAGAGTTGGTTATAGATCTAAGACTTTCCAAAAAATAACTATATAAAACTTATTCCCTAAAGTCAGCAATAGTTGGTTGTTGTGTTCCGAACACTTCGACAGCCTTCAGAGTAAAGCCAAGCTTGCCATTGAGCTTAGTTTAGTGTGAATGCAAATTGTTTTGTATAGTTGGAAGTTGAGAACCAAGTTGTCATTTGCACACCAAAAACACATTAGACAAACATTCATGGATTTTGAGACATCTAGAGTTTAATTTATTGGTCTCAACACTAAAGTCCCAAGTCTGAACCATGTAAATGATCCCTTTTAGGATTCCGTAACAAGTACAAAATGACCCACAAATTGCAACAGGTTTGCTTCAATAGGGATTTTCATAAGGTTGATGTAGAATCAATATCTAGCAAATAAATCCAAAATTCCTTCAAAAAAGCAATATTAAGGTTCATCATCAGAAGGCCAAAATCCACAAGTCTCTTTGAAATTGCACAACCATATTCAATGAAACAAACTCATCACAAGGTTCTCATTGCAATGAAATCCCCTTTTATAAACATCCATTTGAGTTATGGGTCCATGATTCACTTGCAAACAGCTCTTTTGACAGATGCTCCTGGATGATGAGAAAGTCACAACACAGATCAGGACAAATCAGAGCTTCAAATAATGACTTTTACATGAGTCTTTTTATCAACCTTTGTTGCAGAAAAAAGACTGCATGAAAACAGGAGTGCCTAGTCTCAATTAAGCATGACCACTAGAATCAAGTAAGTAAGGCCCCAGGAAAGGGCACCAGTGGGGAAATAACGGACCACTGGCCTTACCAATAATCGTTGCAAGAACATTTACCATCCTCAAAATGATGAAAACGCTTTGCATCCCTCACTATGATAGTTCTCCCGACAATCTTTGACATGAACTTGGTGGCTGTATGGCAGTCACCACAAACTCGTAAATTCTTGAAGACGCGCAATATCGTACCAGGTGGTGTGCTGATGAACCCATATGCCATTGCAAACCTTTCACTGTGGTGACACAAACGCCTTTCCTTTTCTTCTTCTGATACATTGTGCAGCACAAATTTGGTATCTGGCACATACCCTGCCTCCTTCATCAGTGGTAGTAATCTCCTCAGCTCTGCACGTATTTCACGTCTTTGTGGATGATACACATCATCTACCATAAATGAATGAACCTTACCATCCACCTCAATCCAGCTGCGGCCTGGCTCCTTCTTCACACCCCTTGCTACTCTCTGTTGTTGAATCCTTGAACTAAGTTCCCACTTACCAGCAGCAGCATAGATGTTCGATAGTAGCACATAGCTGGCAGCACTCTCAGGGTCTGATTCAACAGCTCGCTTTGCTATGCGGCTTCCCATGTCTACAGTACCCTGAACTCTGCAAGCAGCAAGCAAGCCCTTCCAAGCAGGAGCATTTGGATCAGTGGCAACTGTCTTGATCAAACTCTCTGCATCATCCAGGCGGCCAGCACGGCTCAGAAGCTCAACCATGCAGGCATGGTGATCAGCTGTTGCAGAAATACCATGAGCTGAACCCATGGTTTCAAAGTAGCGGAGTCCTTCATTCACTAGGCCAGCACGGCTACAAGCAGTCAGAAGGGCAGCAAAAGTGACACTATCGACTGCTACACCTTCTTGGCACATTCTTTCAAAATGCCCAAGGGCTTCCTTACCTTGCCCCATTATGGCATATCCCCCAAGCATGACATTCCAAGAGATGACATCACGGGTGGGCATCTTATCAAAAAAACTCTGGGCATCCTCTATACTCCCACATTTAGCATACATGTGAACAATGTTGTTACCCACGAAGACATCAGTGTCATAACCTCTTTGAGTAACTTGATCATGAACCTGCTTTCCTTGTTCAAGTGCTGCTAGACTGGCACATGCATTCAGCAGCCCCACAAATGTCACACGGTCAGGCTCCACCCCTTCCACTTGCATTTGTCGAGACAATGATATTGTTTTCTGCCCTTGATCAGATTTTGCATATCCAACAATCATGGCATTCCAAGCAACCATATCATGTGTCGGTGTCTGTTCGAATACTGTCCAGGCATCCTCTACACTCCCACATTTGGTGTACATGTCAATAAGGCTATTTCTCACATTTACATCTGCCTCACAGCCACGTTGTACAACTTGTGTATGGATCCGTCTGCCCTCTTCAATTGACCCTGAAAGAGCACATGCATTGAGCAAACCTGCAAAGGTGATGGGGGTGGGGTCCAAGCCTGTACGATGAATTTCTCGGGAGAGTTCCAATGCCTTCTGCCCTTGGCCACATCTAACATATGCCAGAATCATTGCATTCATAGTAACTATATCCCGTGAGGTCATCCTATTAAACACTCTTATAGCATCCTCTAGGCTTCCACATTTGGAATACATGTGAACAAGGCTGCTACCAACACCAACATCCAAATCATAGTGACTCTGAATAACCTCTTCCTGTACACGCCTGCCTTCCTCAATGGCCCCCAGACCTGCAATTGCATTCAAAACCCCAACAAAGGTGATGGAGTTGGGCTTGGCCCCCTCCTCTCGCATTTGTCGATACAAGTCCAGTGCCTTCTGGCCTTGCCCACATTTCACATGAGCCAAGATCATGGCATTCCAAGCAACAATATCATGTGTGGACATCATGTTGAAAAGTCTCGTTACATCCTCTGCACTCCCACATCTGGCATACATATCCATGAGGCTATGAACCACAACAGGATCTGAGTCACAACCACTTTGAATGATCTGTTCATGAACCCCCCTGCCTTCTTCTAGTGCTCCTACACTAGCACATGCATTCAGTGCACTCACAAAGGTGCCAGTGTTTGCCTCCACCCCTTCAAGTTGCATTTGTTGGAATAGTTCCAACGCCTTATTCCCTTGCCCAGATTTCGCAAACCCCAGAATCATGGCATTCCAGGCAACCACATCACGTGTACCCAACTTGTTGAACACACTCCAAGCATCTTCTATATCCCCACATTGGGCATACATGTCAACAAGGCTATTACAAACATCAAAATCCAACTCAAAGCCATTCTCTAGGACTTGTGCATGGATGCGTTTGCCCTCTTCAAGTGCTTGTAGGTTAGCACATGCATCAAGCACTGCAACAAAAGTCGAGCTGTCTGGAACAGTGCCTTCTTGCCGCATTTGCCGGAAAACCTCCAATGCCATGGCATATTGCCCACTCTTAGCATGCCTCGCAAGTCTGCTTGCAAAACTGTCCATTTGTGCAGTCCTGGGGGGTGTCATTGCAGGGCCTGGCTCCATTCCCACCCAGGGGGTGTTAAGTTTGCTATTGAGCCAGAGAACCTCTTGCGTTGTCTTCTCAACAACCATTTTTTGGCCTGAAAATGAAGAAGACCAAATGAAATACAAGTCATTACTTTACTACTCCATGTCATAGGATCCAATTCAGATGAGACTAAGACTATAAACAAATCCAAACAGTGAATCAAAATGCAAAAGCCAGTTCTTCACACACCAGAACTACAAACCCTGGCAAATTGGCTCTACACATAACAAAGAGACGAGGAGACAGAAAACCAAGGAAAACATGCTCAACTAGCAGACATTCCTACTATGCGGGAGGGTTAAAGAAAGAAAAGGAATAGAAAGAGACGACGAGCAACAATGAGGAAAGCAATCTTACCACCAAGCTCAGAGTGACTTCCTCGAATCCACGCCTTGGTTTGAATGCGCCGCAAGGCAGGCCGAACCACGGGACGAGTGGAAGGCGATAGTAGAAGACGCCGCGCGGCACGGTGTACCTGCGGCGGCACAAACGCACGCAGCAGGATCCTGGGCCCCAATCTTACTACACCCATGCTGCCTTGCTTGCGCGGAGCAGAACATACCGAAGAAGAAGAGACACGCAACTTTAGAACCGCCGACGGAGAAAAACACAAACAAAAAGACGCAACAGAAGAAGCAGAAGCAGAAGAAGAAAAATGCGTAAGCGGCGGCTGAGGAGGAGGAGCGCGCAATTGCGGCAGAGCAGGGCAACAACAAGAGTGCGAAGGGTGGAGAAGAGAAGGAACCATGGACGTGATGGTGTAGCTGAACGGCGAGGCGCAAATTAGGGTTTAAGGGAGGCGGAGGCAGAAGCGAAGAAAGAGGCCAGAAGGGAGACGAAGAAGGGATTTCAGACATGGTTGGAAACTGGGTGCTTATTATTAACTGGCTATGGATATACCCCCACATTTGAGCTGCCCTATTTTCCCACCTCTTTTTTTGTTTGTGTTTTGGGTTGTTTGCTTGGGTCCCTTGTAGTATTTTTGAAAGGAATATTGTCAATTGGCTTAAGTGGTTATTAGGTATTTATCCATATAAAGATGTAGGAAAAATGGCAATCATCCCTCCTACTAGGAAGTACAATATCTTTAATCAACTTTCTTTATCTATTATGGCTAAACACCCAAAACCCAGTAAAACCCTCCAGAATCACGTCATTTTCGAATTACATATATATATAATATTTGGTTTTTGGGCGAAATTTCAGCAGTGAAAAAAAAAAAACGCTGTTCCCTTGGAACGTTTTGGAAAATTCTAGAACATTTTGAATTTGGCAGTAGATAAGTTTGCTTCTCACAGGGAGACCTCGTCCCTTGTCCACGTCTACTCCTTGTTAAAATATCTGCTGGACAAAGGGTAAATAGTTTAGGGTAAAAGCCTGAGGGTCCGGGCATTCCCAAAATCTTAAAGTGATCTTTAAAAATAACTGCTGGGCAAAAGGGCAAATGGTGTAGGGTAAAACCTGAGGGTCCAGGCATAGGTTGGTAGCCAAGTCCGGGTCCACATATTGGGAACGTATGTTCCCCATCCATGGACTTTCCTCCCCACCCCCCCCCCCCCACAAAGCAAAAGACAAATGTTATCATGAACCTAAAAGAGATGTGTGACCTAAAATCATGTCTGGAATTTGTGAAGTGTGTGAATGGGTTTGGATGGGAGCATGTTTGGGGATGGAAATGTAATCTAAAAAGATAGAAAGGAGATGCAAATTTTAGAGCAAAAGTGACAAGGCTTTTTTGGTGGTTGATGGATTTGGATGTGTGAAAGTAGTTGAAGGAAAGAATCGGTGGTGATTGTTTTTTCAAAATTTTCTTCAAATTGGTGTGTGTGTTTTTAATGCAAGTGAATGCTTTAGTATGGCAATGTGATGTGTTTGTGTGTTGGAATGTTGTGCTTGAATGCAAAAGCATGTATGGGTGTTTTTACAATGGGCATCTTGGCTATGTTTTTCTTGTGCTATTCTTTGAGGATTTTTCAATGATGTCAACACTTCTTTTCCAAGGTTTACATGCGTCTTCTACAAATTATGGAGGGGATGATTTGTAATCTTTGGGAGGAGATGACCATTAAATATAAAGGGTGGTGCATTGGTGGATGAAATGTTGAGTAAAAAGCTAACTGAAGTTCATGGACTTTTGTATTTTGAATTTTGTAGTGTTGTTGATGAGAAAATTGCTAGTAGTCTTTTAACCTTGCTCTTGGGATTTCCAAGACTTTTGTTGCATTGGGACTTTAAATCGAGAAATGTAAAGGTAGATAATAAGATGTTCAAAGTAGAGGCATGTTTGAAAATGATGAAAATCCTTAGTGCATTTTGGTTCCTCCGAAAACAAGTAGCGAGGTCGTAAAATGAGTTGCTGGAATTAAAGAGAGGACCAGAACAAAACTATATATATTTAAAAACTATATATTTGTCTTTCATCTTTTTTTTGGGGGATGTGCGGTTACTATGCAATTTTCCCCTCCGCACTTTTAGCTATTTTTAAATTACAAATTGAGTTGCAACTATAGAAAGATTTTCCAATATGCTTTGTGTTTTTTCTTTCATTATGTAAATAATACAATTAAATTAACAATTTTCTAATACATATATATGTGTGAATTAATTCTTTACTATTTAATTATCTAATATATTTATTTTAATTAATTAACTTAGTTCCAATCATTAATTATCAAAATAATTTATCTGATTTTATCTGAAATAATTATCTGACAAATAATTTTTTAATTAAATATTTGATAATTGCTAAGTTTACTCAATTATTTGAATTAATTAACATGTGAATTAGTTATCTAAGTTAATTAGTCTAATTCAATTAATTAGTTACTTAATAAATTTAGATAATTAGTTATTTTAATGAACAGAACTTAGTATTATTTTTGAAGTATTCAATCTAATTCATCTTATTTGTTAGTTAGTTACTTCAAATATTAAACATGGTTGACTATGAATGTATGTACAATGTGTCCAAATTATTATATAGAATATCCATTTTCAACACATTTTTAATTATAATACAACTAACTGATTTTTCAACAAGATAATTTATTTATTAATTTCCCATCCTTCTAGGGGGAAAGTTGCATAGTAGTTGTAATACCTCTCAAGCTTTCCCTTACACATAATTCCCTCATATGCTTAAAGAAGAAACTTATGTCCCTCTTCTTTTCAACTAAGTAAATAGAGACCAAGGTGAATGGGAGAAATTAAATACCCCCATCAAATTTTGTCTAGTGCATAGAGTGGGTTAATTTTTGGAATAATGCAATTCAATGTTGTTTTTAAAGAATCATGTTATGTGTAATTATTTTTGAAATTTGTGTGATCCATTACACTTTTTATTCATATTGTGATTCTTCACTTTGCACATGTTAAATGCATAAATAAATAGCATGCATCCCATCATTTCATGTCCCTAACCTTTTCATTTTTTTGGTGTGGAGATTTTCGTTAAAGTTATAATGTAACAAAAATGTTGGAAAATTGATTGAAGTTCCATTTCAAAAACAAATTTTTCTCAACAAAATTAAAAATGTCTCCAAACTTTTTGGAAAAAAAAGAAAGTTAGCCTGAAAAAATCATTGGATGAAAACTTTTAAACCCTTTGTTATCCATTGCTAGATTTTAGTTACTAGTCATCGTGTGGTGGTCAAAAATTTGATGATCAAATTTTTGTTGCTAATGATTGAAATTGTGGCAATCAAAAAAGATCATGACTAAAATATTTGGCAATGGAAAAAATTGTAGTGATTGAAAAAGGTGGCAATGGAAAAAGGTCATGATAAAAAGTTTTGCAACAAAAAAATATGTGGCAACAAAAAAAGGTCACGACCAAAATATTTGGCAATGGAAAAATTTGTAGTGATTGAAAAAGGTGGCAATGGAAAAAGGACATGATAAAAAGTTTGGCAACAAAAAAATATGTGGCAACAAAAAAAGGTCACGACCAAAATATTTGGCAATGGAAAAATTTGTAGTGATCAAAAAAGGTGGCAATTGAAAAAGGTCATGATAGAAAGTTTGGCAATGGAAAAATATGTGGCAACAAAAAAAGTCATGATTGAAAGTTTGGCAATGGAAAAATTTGTGGCAATTGAAAAAGGTAGCAATCAAAAATGGTCATGACCGAAAGTTTGGCAATGGAAAAATCTATAATGATTGAAACTTTGGCAAAAAAAATTTGTGGCAACTAAAAACAATGGCAATTGAAAGATCCTAACTATATGGCAACCGAAACAAGTTCTATTTCAGTTGCCTTTATCCTTGCCTTAGGCAACCCAATATGGGCTTTGACCTAGGTTGACCCTATCCTGATGTGATGCTGGGTATTATTTTTTAAAAAATTCCATATTTAAAACATGTTCCAAAAGGAACAACTACTTGTTTAATCCCACCTTCCTACCCCAAATTTATTATTTTCAAAAAGGAAATATATTTGGCATTTTTTCCCTTCACAATCTAATAGTTTATTGATCCAAGCCATAAATATACATAAACATATAAATACTTAAGAATCAAAACTTGTACAAAATGGGTTTAAGCCTTGGTCACGATATGGTACTAGCCAAAGGCCAATTCTTGGGTTTAGGTATAGTTTAGAAATCATGTTCAAATTTTTTTTCACAATTGAAAACCATTAGTTTAAGGACTTGGAATTGGCCTAAAAACCAAGATTGACAATGTTGCTATAAATGTAAAAACCTTATAAAATATAAACAAACAAACTTTTGGCTTGTAAGCATAAGCATTGATGGGAATAAGATGAAAGAACACTTGGAGAAAAATTAACTTTAAGTAAATTGTTGAGTTCATATGTGATGGGGAAGGAACATAATCCTTAAAAAGGTGTCACTATATTGACCTCTCAACTTTGAATAGTGTCTTTTACTTGAAGTTTGTGACTTAGCTAAAGTTAAAATTATCCCTAAAAAGATTCAATTAAGTTTGGCTATAGACAAGACAACAAATTAAAAAGAAATTAAACATCCTTCTATATGTTGGTTACATGCAAAAGTCTATTGTCAAAATTTAACAATCCTTACATTTATATTTTAAAAATCTAATCAATTTGGGCATCTTTTTCCATTGAAAATCCTATGTGTAAGGTCAAAATTAGATTTTTCAAGGTAAAAAATGGCAAAAGTTCACCACAAAAAAAACCTCTAGTTTAAGGTTTTAAATGTTTTATATGTTCAGATTAGTTTTGATTTTGAAACAAACCTTCAATTTTGGTTTTGAGTTGTATTTCTATTTGATGGAACCTTTAATGTGGGTTTGAGGATGGTTTTTTAATTTCAAAAACTTCCCAAAATTTGGAACTTAATTCAAATTACTACAAGGAATTCATGTATTAATGACTAGTTTTATGATTAACTTTTAGTCACAAATGTGACGTGCAATTAATACAATGTATAGTCACCTTCAATAAGTCACATATAAAATTTTTAATTGCAAAAGACATTACATGGCACCCAATCAATTGCATTGCGATGTGATTAACACTAACTTTTCATTCAATTAACATCCACCTATGATGATGTGGCATGGTCATTTGTGACTAGGTTTATAATGAAAAAATGTAGTTGCATGAAACGTTTCATAATTGACTAGGATATATCCATGTGACAACAATCCATCTAACAATCCTAGGTTGGGTTAAACTACATTACAATAAACAATCTAACATACATTAAGTAGGTAGGTTTCCAATAGGTATGTGGGTGTAAGTTATAGGTTTAGGTTGATAGGTAGGTAGGTTTAAGATAGGTAAGTGGGTGCAGGTTATAGGCGTAAGTAATGAGTTTGGTAAGTAGGATCTTAGAATTTGTTTTTGTTCATGGTCACAAGCCTTCTCAATTGGTTCATCCCAAATGGCAATTACACTTTGAATGTCTACAATGCATACCATGAATAATCCTTTCTTTCATTTAACTAAATTTTTTACAAAATTCAACTTGTAAACAAAGGATATGGGATAATATTCTAATGAAAATATAACATTACAATAGTATGTAACACTATCACATGTATTCAAACAACAAAATACCTATTATTTAACCTACCTACTACTTAACCTATTTAATAACTAAATAAATAATTTAGCCTACTTAATTAATTAATTAATACAAAAAATTGTCACATATCAACACAATAAAATACATACTACTTAGCCCAACTAGACATTACCTACTATCTATCCTACTTATTATTTATTACAAATTATTTAAACTATTTAATTGTTTAATCAATTATTTCAGCCTAGGCTATTATGGTCTATTTTAGGCTATTCTACTTTATATTATTTTCAATTATTCTAGGTTATGCTACCTTAAGCTATTCTAACTTATTTTAAGTTATTTTATTTTAAATTATTCTCGATTACTTTAAGTTATTTTAGGTTTTTACCTTAACATATCTTTGACTATTGTAAGTTATTCCACCTAGTGTTTTTTTTTTGTCAAATTTTTTCAAGTAGGTGCAATGGTCGGATCCTCAGCATTAATTAGTAGTAAATGACAACTATCCTAGTGGATTAGTAGATCTTTTCTAGAATTTTGCCTAGTTTTGGCAACCTACATGAACACACGGTTTTATTTTGTTAAGATATGGCGAATGTTTTTTCTAAAATCTCAAAAATCCCTTTGTTAGATTCTCCATCCTTTTTTTTTGTTGCTAGGTTGTGAAAATTCACCAAAATATATATACAATGATTCCACCTTAATAGGTTATTTTTTTACTATTTTAAACTATTCCACTCTAGGTTCATTACAACAAATCATGGTTTAATCAACTAAGCCAATTAGTAAAAAGACCCCAAAAGTGACAAATGTCATTTTGACAACCTAGTCAAACTAGGCAAGTTGATTTCAACATGGTCATTTTGACCAATGTTGTTTTGACCAAGCCTATTACATACATATTGAATAGTCAAATAATTCAATGGCCAATTTGACTATGTTCATTTTGACTAGTTAATAGTCGTAATATGTATGCCACACGACATCATCACAATTGGCAATGGAAATCCACATGTTAGCACCCTCATCCATCTTCTAATTTAGACTAAAGCCTTATGCAGGCCACATGTCTCTATATGATTGGTGTTGGGTTTAGCACATGATGTCAACATTGTGAACCATATTCTACCACGTGGCTTCCATTGATTAAGTCATCATGTTGTGTGTGATCATATTGATTTGTCCATACGGATGCCATGTGTCACAATTTAATTGGTTTATGGTATGTCACATCGCATCATATTTGCCATCCATCGTGATGCCACTTGTCATTATTTAATTAAAATGTGCTAACACATGTCATCCCTTTGTGAGTTTTGTTCATGCCACATGGCACTTCTAGAAATATGGCGATTTATGGTATTTTAATATTAAATTGTGGTTTATTTGACCAATTTGAGTATTTTTGTCCCTTGATAGATTGATTAATCTTGGTCATTTATTACATATTGAGGAACTATTTAGACTAATTTTAATCTGAATAATTCAATGTTTGTAAACTAATATTAGAGCAAATTCTCACATACCTTTGTAGTCATTTATACCACCATTAAACCTAAAGACTATGGCTTTATTGATTGATAATGGTGTTTATGACATGGATATTTAGAACCATGGATTACAATGTAAATGCATTCCATTCATGGATTGGTTAATTATAGACAAGTTTCTACATGGATCAAGAGATAATCAACATGAACCAATAGAATGAACAAAATCAAAATTAAGGCCACGCAACACCATCAAAAATATTGTAGTGGTATTTAAAAACATGGCTTCAAAAGTTCTACCATGTTTCATGCATTTACTTGTATCATCAATTTGGCAAACTCAATAATTGTTAACTAAACCACACACTATTTACATACAACCATGTCTTTATCAAACAAAAAAAAACCCCATTTGCCATATCTTTCAACCTTGAAGCCATCTAACTTGGAAATGGTAGTTTTACTAACACTTTTAGAATATTTGTCAATGTCACTGTGCATTGCCTAAGTGAAATTGGAGACCTATGGAAAGTCATGCCATGCACACCACAAATTTTTCCTAAGGCACAAGATTTGCTAGTAGTTGGGTCAATAAGTTCAACCTTTATCCTTGGCTTCAAACATTGCAACCATGCCACATTTAACTAGGACTTGTCAAAGTTTTCTCAATTGCCATCATTGCACAATTATACTTATTAATATACTTCTATCATGTAGCATGAAGGGCATTTAAATGATAATTACCTGTACTTCTAAGGATTTCAACCTATGATTGGGAGAAACATGAAATATTTCATCAGAGCTTTTGGTACCTTGGAAAAGACATGTCATTATTGGAGTATGAAGACTATGAGTTGAAATAATAAGTTATAGGCAAAGTTTACAATACATATAGAACAATACCATATCAAAGCATATAGACAAGTTAGAGTATAAAGTACCTATGTTTCTAAAGATCGTAATTTGCAAGGGGGGGATACATGGATGGCACCCTCAAAGGTTGTGATTATACCTTTTGTCCCTTCCAACTATAAAATGGCAAAGTCATTACATATGCCAATGTCAATACGAAGGAAGTTCCAAAGAAAGTAACCCACATATGATGTGTAGACATGGATAGGAGCCTTACCTATGCCAATTAATAAAAAATCACATTGATGAACACTAATTTACCTTCTTGCTTAGACTTAATAGCTTGCACTTTTGTTGTTGTTTTATGGGAACTAGCCCCTCTTGGAGCCTAATCAAATCTTACTTGTTTTTCAAACTACTAATAACTGTGGTAATGCCTTCTTTGTGTGTGATAACGAGAGTTGATTGAATTCAGGCATTACACTTTAATGCACATGTAGATTCACATGGAACCTGCACATATATAAAAATTAAGCATGACATTCCTAAGAACAAATTGGAAAGCCAATGATTACAATGATTAACATATTGTTTGCATAATGGAAATTTTGCTAGGAGATTGAATGTGACATGTTATCCCAGACCTATGGAAATCTACATAAAGTTTTGAGATGGTCTTCTAGTAATCCCTAGAAAGGAATTTTAATTGTTTTCCAAGTTCTATCTCACTCAAATGATCCAAGTAGTAATTTGCCTGTTGTTGTTATCATTTAAGGGTTATGGATGGGCATGTGCAACTTCAAAAAATGTGTTGCATTTTCCTATCACATTTTCAGCATCCTACACATATCACATATTTTACATGTTATTTCATGGTTCGATACCAAGTGTTAACATATGGTATGAACACTGTTAAAACATTCTTCAACCCAAATCAATGGTAATGAGTTATGCGGTTCAGGCTATATGACAATATTTTAAAAAACTAACTTGGAACATAGTCAAATGTACATAGGCTATTGAACATGGAAGATAGGCAATTATAAAAGTTTAGAGACATTGAGGTCAAAAAACCCATTAGGTGCCCACGAGAAATCCTTGTCTTTGTCAAGTTCACTATTGGAGTTGATGTATGCTCTAAAGTGTGTCCAATGGCACATGGTGTTTGATTTGGCATGGATGACACCTTAGTAGCCTCCAATTGATTCATACCTTCACCAATTATAGCTAGGGCATTATTTTTGGCCACAACAACAACAACCTAAGCCATTAAACCTTCAAGTGCACTAAGCCTTGAATGCCAATTTGCAACATCACTTGTACCATATGTGCATGGTGTCACTCCTTGAGGTTTGCTGATTGAAGCAACCTACACATATTAAGCTACACATTGAGACAATGAACAATAAACTTAACACAATGTTACAATTAACACTATTATACACATTCTAAAACCTTTTCTGAGGGTTAAAAACATTGTTGTATTGCTTGATGATTTTTGTGTGAAGATGGCCAATGCCGCTTATAATAATACATAATTTCATCTACTTTATTAGGAGGTGAATCATATGATTATGCCTGCATGCAAGAGAACACCCTTAAGGATGAATGTATGCACAAATTAAACGAATCTATCACAAGAGAAATAAGAATAAGATTATGTAACTCAATAAAGGAAAAAGGAAGCCATATTGGGCTTGAAATGAAAGCTGGATTGGTCAAAAGATCTACACAAGGCATTTCACTATTGAAGTCTATGAATTTATAAAGCATGCATTTAAATTCCTCTAATTTATCAAGTCAAGTGTAATAGGAAAACCAAAATCAAAATTTTCCATAATTTTGTGAATATGCATGCACATTGATACCCATCATTGTATACATGTGGCCTTTACCTAGAGTACCTCCCACTAGAAAAATGTAAACAATGGCCAATTTGAGTTCCACCTTCCTATATCCTACTACAAAATAATTCCCAAGACTACAAAATTACCCAAAGAGGTGGGAGTGAATAATTATACACTTCCCCTTTTGGGTGGGAATATATATCCATTATAAATATTGTTTATATGACCTTATGTCAAACTTAATATTATCTAAAGGTGTCCAAAAAATTGCTTGTTGGTGAGTATGGGAAAGGAATAAAATGAATTGAAGTGCTTTGTGTAACACACCATACATCCTGCATGGTGGCTAGGCTAGTCAGTGCTGGTATACTTTGGCCACGCACAAGTTTGGAAAAGGAAAAAGAATTCCATTGTTGATTTGGCTTGAGGTTCAATAGGTTTGGCAATAGTTAAGAACAATATAGGTCATGAAAGACCCAAGCAAGCATATCAAATTCCTTCAATATTGCTAACTATTTCAATGTCGAAATATTGGTGTGTTGTTTGGTTTTCTTGAACCATATGATAAAATGGTTAAAAAGTAATACATGTATTGGATGAATGAATTGTGTTGTGGAGAAATGAGTTCCAAGGCATGAAAGGAGGATATCATGGATATTACATGTTGAATTTGTTTTCCATTTCATTAATTGTTCCATTGTTGAAAATCTATAAATTTCATGAAAGTTAGTAAAAAGTTATAAATTTTTTTTGCAAGAAATTCCCTCTTTTAAAAAAAAGTATTTATGCAAATCATGTTTCCTAAACATTGTAGTAGCAAACAACTTTGTGGAAAATTGTTAACCCATTATGTAAAAATTCAATGTCTATCCAAGGCAAGTTGCAATTTTTACATTTGAAAAGGTTTTTTGGGGATCTAAACCTAGTTCTATAGGTTCAAATGCCTAATTGTGACACTTAGACAGAATGGATAATTGCAAAAATATGTCACATATCTTCTCTCCTATTAATAATAAATATATACACTCTTTGTGCACATCTACAATTGAGTCATATTAATGACAAATTTCTTATTTAGATGGTGCACTGCTGGGTGCTGGGTCACATAATCTGTTGTAAACTACATAGCTTTTCCATGTCCTTCGATAAATGTGTCAAAAAACTGGATTTGAAATTTAATTAAAGCCCATATTTGGCACCAAAATTGAACCAACAACTTTGATCAAGATTCAAGACATGTGCTCATGTGTAAAACACCTATCACCAAGAAAATGAATTTGTTGAACATAAGAGATATATAGTATACACCATTGTTGTGTCACTTACATATGATTAATTTTACCTCAATATTACCAATGGCTATGTAGGTGATCTTCTTCAAACAATATCCATCTGAATTGGTTTTATTTCCAAGGAACATATGATTACATAATAACATCCATTAGATGGTAACTAATATCATAACACATTAAGCAAAATTAGTCAAATTACTGTGAACCATGTGCATAAGTGTGTTACTTCAACAATGTTTGGTTCATGTTTTTGGTTTTTTAAAAAAACTTTTATCTTTTCAAACAACCGTTGGTCCCCCCCCCGCCCGGATCCTTCGCATTTCTGGTTTTTTACTCCGTCGACCTCCCCAAAAGTGAAGGCATATTCGTGAAGCCGAATAATGAAGCTTCCCCTAAATCCGTCCCATCACCCAATCGGACAAACATTTCATCCATCCCTTTAATTAGGACGGACAATAGCTAAAAGAAAAAAAGCTTCCCTTAAATCCGTCTCGTCATCTAGTCGGACGGACATTTCATCCATCCCCTTAGTCGAGACGGACAGTAGCTAAAAGAAAAAAAGGTAGTCTTGATCAATACAAAAAAAATAAAATTGATTTTGGGCTGTCCAAGGCCTAAACATTTTTTTTCTAGTCTTCCCCTAAATTCGTCCCGTCATCCAACTGGACGGACATTTCATCCATCCCCTTAATCGGGACGGACAGTAGCTAAAAGAAAAAAAAGGTAGTCTTGGTCAATACAAAAAAAAAAAATAAAATTGATTATGGGCTGTCTAAGGCCTAAATATTTTTTTTTTGGTCTACCAAATCTTTTGTCTCAAAAAATCTTTTTTCTTTGGAGTCAATTATATCTAGGGAAGTTACATCTGAGGAAGTTACCCATATTAAAGGCCGGTTCTGCCATAGTGTTAAAACATAGAAAATGCTTTTGCAGCAGAACGCCATGTCATAGACAGACAAACATGACTAAGTGAATTAATATATTAGATTTACACTAAAAATCCAAATTTTCTGATATTTTCCCAAATTTTTTTGTTGGAAAATGACAAAATTTGTCCAAAAGAATGACTGAGTTATACAACCATTAACATCCATGGCAATTTTTTCACTTTTGTAATGTAGCTAACAAAGTGGCAATCATCCATAAGCCAATTTTCTCAAATTTTGCTATCAAAAAAATGAAAAAAAATTCCTGAAATAGTTTTTGGCTACTTACTTGAACCATGTATAGAAATCTGGCTTTTTTTCATTTTTTGAACTTTTGGATTTTTCCAAAAAGTTATTGAATTTGCAACATAAAAGTTCTAACTAAATTTATGGGAAGTGTGAAATTTCACACAAAAATTTAAAGGCCAGTGGTGAATGATATGAATGCCAATTTGCTCTTCACCAGGTGCCAAGCAGCATAGAACTTGGGCTAGGTAGAGTTGATGCTCTTCAACTTGTCACATGTTAGTGGACCAACAGTTTGCACATAATACCCACATATAACCAAAGACATATTTATGCATTTTAAGTTTATGATTTAATGTGCCATGAATTATAACATATTAGTAACTAGTTCTCATGATATTATATTGTTTTTAAAGACAAGTTAATATGAAATAAGTTGCTTAAGTAATAAACATATTGATTTCCTATTCATCATAATACCTTTTACTTATAGTAGACAAGTTGTTAGTAACATGGAAAAAATACCTTCTGCAATTATTATTTGTACACAATATTAGCAAGAACATCAAGTAGTTATTTATTAATCTTTTAGTTCTTGGGGGTTGCACAATATCTAGTTCAAAATGGTTTTCACATTTAGTGTAGTCACATATAAAAATCTTTAAATGATATGTATCATTTAAAGGTTTTATTTCAGCTCTTTTTTTTTTGTGGTGAATTTTCTCCATTTTTGTGGTGAATTAAAATCTAAAAAACTAGCATTTTTCTTCACATTTGATCAATCAAGTAGCCATGATATGGAAGGATTTCAATCAATTTCTACTTTCATACTGGTTCTATAGCCAAACATGTTTCTTAAATGTATTTATGTAATGGCATCAATAAACTATATTATTTTAAAAACATGTTTAGGAGTTGCATAATCTAATTTTTCGCAAAATTTACAGTGTACATGTACACAAATCTGCCAAACAGTTATGCATTAAATTATGAGAATAAAGATTTCTGCACCATTTACTAGATTGGGGAGCTTAAATTTATCTCCCTGGCCCTAACATTTAAAATTGGACCTTGGAACTGTTGAAATATGTGGTTGGATCATTTTGCTACTTCAAATAATTTTGCAAATCTTGGATTGCAAATGCACTAGGTTTTGGGACCCCTAGGTTTGTGACATGGTTGCTAACCAAGTGTAATGTGAATTAGTTTGTGTTAGTGAGTTTTTTGTGTTTGTAATCGTATTATTTTAGTCATTCATGCACAGTGGAAGATCCATCTAGAGACTTAAACCATGTAAGTATTTTCCAAAAAAGGATTTTTTTAATAATCAGCCATGTATTCCATATAAATGAAGGCCATCATCATCAGGCAAAACACCCTCCTATCAATAATGAATGTTGGAAGGCCTGATTAAGATGTCCTTAAACCCTCAGCAGCTCAAATGAATGTATACCAACATCATCAGCATCAATGATTTTCTCACCAACCAATAGATTGGGACGTGTCAAAAAAATTTATTTATCTATTTATTTATTTATTTATGTATAAATGTTGTTTTAAGGTAAAATATAGCTTGATAAACTATCATTAACATGGTATTGAGTAGTTGAGCCTTGATTGCACAAATAGAGCAGTGTTTTTCTTAAAAAGTCTCAAATACACAACTTCTCATGAGTTTAATTGCTAAATATATATATAAAGAAAGAGACATAGGCGCTGGGGAGGAGATGCTGCATAAGACATAATTGCATTTAAATTGAAGTTTTAAAAAACAAATCCACCGTCCCAAAACAAACGTGATTGTAGAAAATAGAAGACCCAAACAAAAATGCAAATTATCTGTTGCAAGTGATTAATAAAATTTTCATTTCCTCTACAATTAATAATACAATTTTGTTCAGTGCCAACATTGAACAATTGAAGCAACATTTACTGCAGACAGACGTCCATATCCGTCCGTAGTTTGTGGCCGCCACAAACGTCTTTGTCCGTCCGTCCTTCCTTGACGTGCGTTACAAGCAGCCATGGCTGTGCTCTACCAACCATACACCAAGGACTCCTCAAACGGTGCTCTTCAGATGGACTCTTTCTTCCCATCATGGGCCCCCATCGTGAACGTCGATACCCGTCCTTCCTTCTCGTGCATGATAAACAGCTGTCTCTGCAGTGCAACCATCAACCAAGTACTTTTAAACGGCGTTCTTCTTGGAGCTCTTCACTATGCACTCTCTCGTCACATCCCAGCCATCAATTCAGTTATTTTTTAAAAGGCGCTCTTCATGATTGATTCACCATCAACCAAGTACTCCTTAAACGCCCTCTTGATCGTCATTCATTCTCTCTTAACATCATATGGTCCGGTACTATCACTAGAAGCTCTTAATGTCGCGTGAGCTGGAAGTGTTTCATCGAATTGAAAGAGCATCGTCGAATCCATTTGCAACATCACAATTTCTTCTTCATTTCCTCTTCTTCTTCCCGGTCCGTGTTTTGCGTTCCAGTATCTTTTCTACTCGTTTGCTTATTTGCTTGTTTGTTTTAGCGGATCAGCTTTGAGTGTTGAAATGTACTATCTACAGTATTTAACTGCTTCATAGCTCTGCTGATCCTGTCGAACATACTGGAGCCGCGTCTGACCGACTCCACCGTGAAGGAATAAGAGGATTATCATTTCAGCTTCTACAGGCACCCTGGAAACGAAATTACCAACCACTATGTTTCTTCTTGGATTGTTGGTAGTTCCATTTCCTGAGTCCTTGTAGAAGTAGACAGGATAATCCTGGTGCACAGCAGGGTTGCACGCGAACCAACTCATGGTTGAGGAATTTAGTAACCTCCTCGCTGCCTGATCGATGGGGCGCTCCATAATGCAGCTGGTTTGCAAGGTATTACATATACTTTCTTGTAACTTTCCACGGACCAGAACATCCTAAGCTTGTTGCAGTGTAACTGTCTTTAGCTGTGCATGAGGAGGAGCCTTGTGCACAAAATCTATCCTTTTGCTTTCTATAAGACTATAACTCTATAAGACTCTATATTGCTCGTTGAGAATAGATATGCTTTAGGACAATGCATTGTGCGGAATCAACTTTGGGACTCGTTTTTCTGTAATCGATGATTTATTCTCCTTGTTATTGAGATTTTTTTGGCGTGTGTATACTGATGAGGGAAGTTCGCAATTACCTTGTGCGTTGCTTCGCCTTGAAGTTTGGACTGCTCAATAGTGAAATATGGTAGGTGCTCCGACAAGCGATCTGTCATGTGTTGTAATCTCTGTTGGTTTTCAACATCTGTTCTTTATGGCATATTAATTAACAATAGATAGACAAGGCCGAGGAGTTTTTTGGTTTGAGTGTAGAGGTGCTGAATAAATGCTTGAACTATAGCACTTTTGAAACAGAATGAAGCCGAAGTGGTGGCGGTTGGAATGCCCTTACACATCTTGGCATTCTCCAGCTTGTGGACAGCAGCAGTCGCATCGATGTCTTATACATTATAGGCAGTTTGTTCAGACTTGCAAAGTTTAAACTCATCATGTATGATGACAGCAATTTTGATCAGTTCTTGTGTATTTGGATGGGACTTTGCAAGCTCAAATGATGAACAATGACATAATTTCCATTTTCAGTATCTCTTTCTATGCATTTGGATTCTGAGTCTTTCGTTTCAGCAATGGTGCTTGCAATTTTCATTTTGTAGTTTACATGGATGATCGTGCTGCTTTCTTGAACTATTTTTCCTTGGTTGGGGTTAGTATGTTGATCATATCAATTGTACGCTGTCTAAGCCCAAGCAGGCAAAGGATGATGATGTTGTCGTGAACTCTGCTTGGCAGCATATACCTAAGCCAGGGCTTGTTAAAGCTTGAGACATTTCCAAATAGTATCTTCAACGACAGATTCCATCACACAGCATTGAGTTATCATGAAAAGTTTGTAATTGAGTTGCCAGAGATCAGAGTCCACCCTAAACCAGCCAAATTGCTAATTGCCTTGCTTCGATTGGAAAGTGAGGTTCTGTGCTAGATATCCTCCAAACCTTCAACTCTTAGGCCGTCTGAAAGCACATACATGTGGATATAAACTACTTGAACTGATTTTGAGTCCTGAAAGGAAATAACTGAATATCACTTGTACCACCATTGGAATCTGGGTTTCACTCTGATGAACATGTTCTTACAATTGAGCAGTAATCACTTGGAAACTCGATACTAAATTATCTAGAAACCTCATATACCCTGCATATTTCCTTGGAAACAAAACAGCATCTACGTGGCCAAATTAGCTGAACATAAGTTCTCTTACACGGCTTGTCTTTTCCATTTAGCTGTTGGAAGCCATGGATACTCAGCTGTTTCACCAATAATGTTGTTGCTGTCCACAACAATTGGAATTTCTCTCTCCTGACAAGCTCATCAAATATGGATGTCTCAGGAAATTTCATCCGCATTCATCCACTTCTGAGACATCTATATTTGTGAGCTTGTTTTCTCTTTTTGGGTTTTCAATTGCACTCTTTAGTCAGGACTCAGTTTGACACTAGTGTGACAGAAAGGGCTGGGAAATGTTCAATAGAGTTCCACTGACCATTGAATATGTTGCAGCTGTTTTCTGTGTGTGTATGGGAAGTCCCAAGACTCCAGGTGCATAAGGAGGCCACATGTTCTTCAAAGACGTGTTTGTGTTGGTTAGTCGTGGGACTCACTGCATGACACTTGCAGAACAACAACATGAACAGAAATCAAAAAGAGAAATTTTTAAAATTATTTCTACAGCCATAGGGTATCTTGGAAGCTTGTGAAACGTGGTGTGGCAGGACCCATATTGTTGACACTTGTATTGTAGCATAATCAGGAATTTTACAATCAGGAGTACTCTGTAGAGTGAGCATGGAATAGAAAATGCAAAAAGCTTAGACTGGTGATTGTTGCCAAGACAACTGAGTGAAGAGCACTAGGGTAATTAACCATATCCACGAATGTCCCTCCGAAATGAGAAGTGTGGAGAGACAGGTAGATTACCTCGCTCCTGCTAGTTTTAAGACCAATGAAGCTGCAACATATTTCAAAACATTTAGATGGTACTGTCTGTGGCAAAGGTGAACAATCTGGAAGAGGCTCTCTGGACTTTGTGATGTAATCTGTTGTTTAAGAGATTCAAATCGCCTTCAAGCTAATTATCCTTGAAGATCACCATCCTATTGACTGCAATATAACCAGCACTCCTAAGAGAGCCACCAAACGAAAATGAACATGGTGTCGAAGTGTAATGAATGCACTCATTCATTTTGACAAAGAAAAACCCACAAAAGAAACTTTCCAAACTTTGATGTTCAAAGTGGCAACCAAAGACACAAGACCAGAAAATTTTGCTTGGAAGACAAACTTGAATGATACATTTAAAGGTCCAAAAATCGATCAATGTTCATCAAGTTTTGAGTGATCGTGCATGATGCAAAGAGGTCCAAAACTAGATCAATGTTCATTGTCTTGAGTCGTATCCAACTAGCTGTAAGAGACGGATCTATACATACACAAGGAAGAAAACCAAATAGATCAGGTGACTATTACAACTGCCACTGACTGACTCGAAAGAAGAGACATTGCTTGCGCATCTTCTCATCACCGCTGCTTCCAAACCACCAAAACAGGCCTCTTCTCTGTCTGCAAAATGTAACGAAAAGCATTTAAAAAACAAATACACCGGTTGCTGCTTTCTATTGCCTTCAATTATTTTCCAAAAAATTTAGACCGAAGATGTACATACGATTGCAAAGTTTACATGCATAAAGCAAGGAAAACAAATTATCAATGAGCATGGACATGGCTTTTCTGACACCAAACACTTCTATAGAATTGAAGTTTTTCATAACCACCAACTAAAGGCTAATGCACGGTCAGTCCAGAACCAAAGCTTCCTTTCACTCCAAGAGATAATTACCAGGATAAGGCTTCAAATAATACACCAGCCGTTTAACAAGAAGATTCAATACTCTTCTGGTTGATAGAAAACTGTTATAAGGGAATATGCTCTCACCTTGGAAACCACGCCAAAAGCCTATCAGACCTGCAGGAAGAACCTGAACTCGCTCAAAAAGTCTGCGTGCTCGGGCAGGAACAAGTCGGCAACTTCCTGTAGCACTTCATCTCGGGTCTTCTCACCCTTGGCGTACTTATTGTAGGTCGCAAGGAACGCATCGTACACATTTTCTTCGTTTCTCTCCTGGAAGCGCGCTTTGATTCTGCCCACGAAGTCTTGGGATTGATCAAAGGCTTCGCCTGCTGTAAACTGCATATTCCATAACTTCTCCTTTTCCGCATGATGCTTTGGTTCCACTTCTCGCCGCAGCGTGTCCCCGTGGTCTAGTGGAAGGAAGTTGGCAAATGTCAAGAGGAGCCACCACTTGCCATCAAGGAGCTCCTTCACACACTCCACCCAATCAGCAGTGTCGATACTCTTTTCCTGGAAACCAGTGGCAGCCCCAAGGAATTGCAGGTAAGTGTTCTTAGTCCCCACATCGTGCCTGAACCTCTGCTCCACGCCTTGTAAGAAGGTCTCCACGTATTTCGCATACTTCTCTACGCTCCAATTATTCATGTCCGAGTCGGCTGGGCAGGAAAGGATAAGCTGATGAGCCATATCTCGTGATGTAGTTGTAAATTTGGATTAAAGAGTTGAAATTACTCGGTTGAGAAAAAAATGCTGCGTTCTATAAGCTGTGCTTGTTTCCAACAGTAAACTAGATGCCTGAAAGTAAACCCATGCACAAAGACGAAGAAAAAGATGACGCATGTGTCTGAAACTCTCACTCTGCTTGCTTCCAACTGTGAACCAGGTGCGTGAACAACACATGCACAATGAGGAAGAAGAAAAAGACAATGCAAGTCCAAAGCTCCAGCGCTTGCATCCAACTGTAAGCTAAGCTAGCTGCGTAGAGAGAGATTCATGAGCAAAGATGGAAGTACTGAAATGAGTGTCAAGATGCTCTTTCAAACTTCTCCATTTCCTTCTACAACACGCTATGCCTGAGTGGCAGTTCGCAACATGTACTGGGACCATCCATGTATGATAGAGACATACCTAAATTTTCAAAAAGGGCTGCTGGATTGAAAAGAGGCGGCACTTTTTAGCCCTAATTAGACTACCTAGAAAGGGGACTTAGGCTCTTTGGTGGCTACCACGAAAACTTCTCAAGAGCTTCATTTGTATAAGTACAACAAATTTTCTGATATCCTAAATTGCCCTATTTTTATTTTTCTCTTTTTTGGGGTTAGGTATTGCAGTTATGCTTGAATTCATTTCTTATATACCTAACTGTGAATACTCTAAAGATGGGAGATCTCTATATTGAGAACTTTTTCTCCAAACAAAACACCACCATGCCAAACTCCCTCTAAAAGAAGGCTAAAAGATTCTGTGATTGTATATGCACATGGGTAGGGATACGTATTATATATCTTGGCATCAGTTTGCTGATAAAAAACCCAGTAAAGCATTGATAAATTTACTGGTGTGATGTTCATCCATGCCTCATTCAGTGTTATATGGTGGCTCTCATGAGGGTATGCAATGTTTTGTGGTTATTACTAAAGCATGTTTAATTGTTGAGAGCTGATGTTTTGGAGAATTGATGATGGCGATTAATTATATGACATGGTTATGAGTGTTTGCAAAGCAAACTGAACTGGGCATAATAGGTGATAGTCTGTGAAGGTCACGAAAGACAGGTTTCAAATATTCAAAGAATTTTCCTAGTTTATTTGAAGGGCACCTTATGTCCTTGATTTGCCCTCAAGCAAAAGAAGAAGATAGATCTTACACCTACTCGTTAAGGATCTTACACTTCAGATTTTTAAAGGTGTAAAATCCCTCCCATTCTTAATGTGTAGGTATAAGAACTCCTTCCTTCCTAGCTATTTTTAGGTTCATGGTAACATTTGCTTGTGCTTTACAAACGTTAAAGGACATGGGTGGGAAGAATCTGAAAATTGTTGAAAAAACTCAGCTATTGCCAGAATGTCCTAGGCTCTTATTTTTGAGAATGCTCCCACCGTCCTGGGCTTTATTTTATACATAGTTAGGAACACTCAAATGCATAATAGAAAGACATCTAAGTGGCATGCTTTTTCTGTGATCAAAGAACCACATCTAAAAGAATTGCTCTAAGTTTTAATTATACAACAAGATTCAATGCGCTTCATATGTAATACATAGCCGAGTGTCAAGAGGCCATGCAAATAGTTTAGGCCTTTTGCTTGGCCATACCTATAGTTTGCAAAGGATTCACTACAAGAAATTTGAAAACATATGACTCGCTTTATGCCTAGTTTTTTCTAGTCATAAAAGACAATGATAAGCTATAAAATAAATTAGGTAGCCTAGGCAACTTAGCTTAGGTTAAATATGGTAAACAATTTAAAACACCTAATTAGCATAACCTAAAATCATACCTAAGACCCTAAGATGCCTAGCAAGCTTGGTTAAAATAGGTAGCTCTTTAGATTATAAGGGTAAAAATTTGCTTCTATTATCTTTACATTAGGGGAAAAACTCCTTACCATTGCAAAATAACATTATAATACATAATTTTCTTAATCTTATATTTTATATATAAATACAAACTGTGTGTCTGTCTGTTTGTCCGTGTGTGTGTCACACGACATTCCAGAATCTGGAATTGCAACTCAGAATGGCTCTGGAAGACTCAAACAGCAGTTTCCAACTGCCTCCCCTAATTTGG